>WPDF01000159.1:0-117995 GCA_019137265.1 Neonectria coccinea | reverse complement strand
TTATCTCTTTATAATAATCCCTCTCTCTCTTAATATTAATATCTCCTCTTAAAAACTCTATCCCTTTCTAACTATCCTCTTTATCCCTATTATATCCCTACTAGTAACCTATTAGCCTACCTATTTAGGGACCCTTACTATACTATTAGGAATATAGTTTATATCTTTATAAATGCTTCCTTCTTCTTATTATTAAGTAGGATATTCCCTAAAGGGTTACTCTTTAATTAGTCTATTAATAGATTAGTAATCTTACTATAGTTTTTAATAAATTACTTATAAAACTCTATAAAGCTAAGAAAGACCTAAATATTATATATATAATTAGGTAATAGTTAGTATACTACTACTAAGATATATATAAGCTCTATCTTAATTTTTATAGTTAATATAATAAAGCTAAGGAATTTAACCTACTCTATACTAAAAGCATACTTATTAATATTTATAAATAGTTTATACTACTCTAAGCGTTTAAAGACCTATTAAATATACTTTTTATATTCTATAGAGTTAATACTAAAAATAAGGATATTATTAAAGTAGATAATATAGATATAATTAATTATACTATATAGAGCATTATTAATATACTCTTAGAAGGTAGCTAAAGTATTAATTAGTTTAAATAGTATTATAATATACTTAAAGTATCTATATTAATAGTAAAATACTATTTTCTACTTATTACCCTTATAAATATATAGCTAATAGTATATATTATAAAGGTTAAATTAAGTAAAGAGTTTAGCTCCCTAAAGTTAATTTAGGATTTTACTAATTAAGAATAATAAAGTATAATCTTTTCTTATTATTTAGTTTAGTATATAGTAATTAATATAGAGTTATAGCTTACTTCCTCCTTTCTTAGGTATAAATAGGATTAAAGCTCTAGTAAGGCTAATTAAATATTAAATCTATCCTTATCCTAAGGCTATATTAAGATATTTATAGAGAACCTTTAGCTCCTTTACTATTAGGCTATAGATAGATCCCTATAGAGAGTCTTTACTTAATTTAGTCTTTATTATATAAGTATACCTATCTAAGGAAGAAAGCTAAGCTATAAGTTTAATAGAGAAGACTATTATAAGGTTAATATATATATTAGGGATTAGTATTTTTACTAGTTTACTACTATCCCTTAGTATAATTAGGGGTTTATTATTAGTTATAAGTAGTATCCTTAGTATAACTAAGAGTATTATTTAGGTACTCTATATACTTACTTAAATTTACTTTAGGAAAGTAGCTAATTCTAATTAATTAAGACTAAAAGGGTAAGTCTAAATTAATAATAGGAAGGAGATTTAAATATTAGCTTATTAATATTAAGAGTATCCTAAAATAATATTAATTATATACTTAGCTACTATATAGCTAATATTCTAGCGCTTTATAACTCTCTAATTATTAGTTATCTTTATTAGGATATAGATTATTCTATAGAAGTCTACTTAAGTCCTTTTAATAGCTAAGTCTAATTTACTAATTAGTATAAAGTATACTCTTTACTATTCTTCTAAGAGTATCTAAAGGTGGATTATAATAGTATTAAATCTAGGATTTAGTAGTGTATTTACTTTAGGCTATTAGTAATTTATTTAGTATTTTACTATCCTTTTAATTAGAGTTATAATAGTACTAGCTAAAAGAAATCACTAGCCTAAATCCTATTATATATTAGTAATATAAGATAGCTATATCCTACTAGTAATAGGGTTAAGTTTACTATATATATTATTAGTATAGCTTATAAATTTATAAGAGTTAGTATAAATAATATAATTTAAAGCTTAATAGTCTCTAAAGTAGTAGCTAACTTTATAATACTTAAAGTAAGTAATACTTTAGTAGAATATTAGGGTTACTATAGGGTTATTACTAATAGGTAGGATTTATAGTAGGGTAGCACTAAGTAGGCTAATAGTAAGCATTATAAGAGCGATTAGATATAGGTTATTACTATAGGGTTAGTACCCTTACGGATTAAAGGTTAAGAATATCCCTAAGAGCGATTTAGCCTATATACTTACGCTCTTTATTGCCTATTAGCTAGCTAGGAAGCCTTAGCTAACTACCTATATATATAAGCATTTAGTTAAGCACTAAAGGAATTAAGAGACTTAGTATTTTAGAGGAAGCTCTTTAGATAGTTTAGATTTAATTTTAATATAAGCCCTTAAGAAGTCCTAAAAAGACTAATTATTATTTTAGTATATATATTTAAGCTACTTAATAGTAATAAGGTAATAAGTATCTAGATTATTAATACTAGCCTTAAGCTAGCTTAAGAAGCTTAATTAAGTAACTTAAGAGTAATTATTATAAATATTATAGCTTATATATTAATTCTATTAGAGCTATATATTACCTTTAAAGTAGCTATTAGTATATAATACCTTTTATAATTTATTATAAAAGTTATATAATTATAAGTAAAAGGCTATTTATAGGGTATTCTAAAAGCCTTATAGCTCTATCTAGTTAATTCCCTTATAGATAAGTACCTTAATTATTAGCCTTAACTAGCTATTATTATTATTATAAGGTTACTTTTAAAGCTTTATATTCTTATTAGTAATTAATAAGTACTTTATTATTATTATATTATACTTAGTATTATTAATAGTTTTACCCTTTTTAAGTACTATAAGGAGAGTATACTTATATTAAAGGAGGTATATATTATACTATTCCTTAAGGCGAGTATTTAGTTTAATACCTATAAGATTATTAGTACCTAAGGGTATAACTATCTATAATTAGGTACCCTTAGCGGTATTAAGGGGGGTAAGATATAAAGAGGAATTAAAAGATATATTTATTTCTATTAGGCTTTTAGGTATAATATATATAAAAGAGATTAACCTATTAGAGCTAAAAGGTAGGAAGTATAATAATAATAAATAGTTAATAATAATAGTACTATAAACTTAAAGGTAGGAGTTATAATATTATAAGATTAATCTCTAAAGTCCCTATAATACTAATAAAACGCCCTAATTTATAGGCGCTTTTAGCGCTTTATATATATTTAGCCCTTAGCTCGCTATTCCTTCGCTAGTGCCCATTTGGCACGTGACATAAGGAGACCCTAAACCTCTTCTAAAGGATTGTCCTTCAAGTTTTGGGCCCTGCGCATCTGGATATTTGCTCGTGTCCCTTAAGATCAGAGCCTTACACTCTCCTACGGAAGAGCTAATGTCACTGCTACCTTAATTACAAGCTCTCTCAAGTTAACCGCAGAGCCTGACTTAACGCTGCCTACTTCCATAGGCTTATCCTTCGTGACATTAGTAACTATCAGTCTAAGGCTATGCCTACTGGGGCCTTGAATCTAGGTCGCCCTAAGCAAGCAGAACTGGAAACCATCCGCTTCAAAACATACAACTGCATTAAAGAACAAGTTTCTGTTATGTTTAAGAGCTACACTCTCGTCAGGTTGGGATTTCTGCCTCATCTAGCCCCCAATGAATGAATTGTTACATATTTCGTCAATCAGCTAAGGCAGTCAATGTGCTCTGGTAGCTCAGATGAGCCTTAGTTTCTCATTGAAAGTGTGGAAGGCAACAAGCGTCATATAAGAGCCATTTCGGATACAAAGACTCAAGTGAGTGAATGTCTCCGAAAAGAGATGACTTTCCGTTTTGACACAATCTCGTCAGAGAAGGCCACAATTGGAACGATGTCATCGCACTGTCCACCCAGAAGCCCCTCAAGAATACCTTCGAGTAGACGTAGGTGTACTTGGCTGTTTTAACTGGCTTCTTCATGTTTGAAGTTCGTACACCCGGTGGCCTTCATGAGAACCTTTTCCACCTCCTTGATAGACGGGATGCGACTAGGTGGAGCGTCGCCTTCATCCGCAGGCTTGAAGCAATGTCTCTACCGATGATGATCCATGTTTCGAGCATTGAGTTTCTAGATGATTGTAGGTCTCAAGACATCCGGTAAAATGTCGTGGCCTCGCCCAACCTCGCCCATAGTAATGAACAGCGTCCTCGCGGCCTCGGGTGCCGTATTCTCATTAAGTGCTGACCATTTCATACCTGTCTCTCTCAACCGCAGACTCGTAATCTGCTTCTTGGGCGAAGAGGCTCCCGAGACAGAGCTCGTCTCAGGGCGACTGGGATATCGAAGCCGAAAAGTTTGGGACGCTGCGCATTCTAGCGCCAGCACCCGGGCGAGGTGTCGCCTCGGCATCTAACAGTACGCTTGATCCCTCTAAGCGTTACTTTTTTAGCGTCGATACAATCCTATTTTCTTCATCGTTATGGGAAGCGAGAGGACTGGCGAGTTGGTAGCTTGACGCGCTCGGGTAGTTCTTAAGCTAAGAGAGAACCCTGGTATTGCCACTCATGGCTTGACATATGTTCGGTTCGATTTAACTGAAGCGATATGGTGCAATACAATACCATCTTCCGTGGTAATGTTTAGCGACGCGACCTTGTTTACGTTTCACCAGGAAAGGACAATATCCAGTGTGTTGGCCTTACCAGAGCCCGCCCACATTCTATGTGCACTGAAAACGGCAATCCTTGCCTCACTAGCCAGGGGGTGTGTGTTTTTTCATGAGTTTGAGTGCAATATCCACTTCCTGCTCGGTTGCCTACTAGGACGTCAATGATGTTGCGTAATAAGATGGTCTCCATAAAGGCGGCGAGAAGAAAGGAGGAGATGCTAAAGGAGGCCAGCGGCAGGCATTTGCATTCGACCTGAGACCGAATAACTACTTGTAGTTATAGATATCACGCTGTACCATGAGCAGCAAAGTACGATACCCAGTATCTCTGGCTCGGTTGTAGTATGCAACTATTGATGATTCGTAAAGTAGCCAAGAACGGCAATCGTTTTATTCCCAGATTTTATTGTAGATTCATTTTCTCTAATGCGGAACACCAGTCAAGATGGACTTCGTATCCATGTACGCGTCGAGTCGCCGCTTGACCCATAGCCACCCTTTTAACACCACGAAAGGGACTTTATAGTTGGTGAGAACACTAAAGCTGAAGCCAGCCACGTCAACCTTGAGCACCTCGATCACATGCGGGTTTCCAGCGATACCCTCTATCACAATGAAGCTTCCGAGCCCCACACTAGAGTTCTTGATCAGTTGTATTTCTTGCATTACGACTTATTTGGCCCTATAATAGAAGCAAGGACCTCTTCTTGTGCTGCCATGATCCGTACTGAGGAAGTGACCTCTATGCTCTGTCAAGAGCGGCACCCTGGAAGTATCTGACCGCTGTGTCTCCTAGAATCTGTCGTAGCTTAGACTTTTCTCGGGTGTCTATAGAAGGATGGTACCTTTGACGTGAGTTTGACGTGAGATGTGGTATTCTCGACAGCTCTCTCGTATCCCAATACCCTGGCGTTGACGTCGTCTCGAATACTTGGGCTTCCCATGAGGTTCTGCATTATCGCCTTCAACTGGTGAGTAAATCGTGCATTAACACGCTTCTAGACACATATTTGGTTTGCTGCTACGTAAGATTGCCTAGAGTTCCTGAACTTGGCCGTCATCGACCCCTGGCCGGCATCCTCAAGATGGGCATCGCTCAATAAGATAAACGACTCTACTGCGTAGAGATCTCCGTCAGCAAGCAGCTTTAAATGGCAAGTGCTCTATGTGAAGCCAATCTTCTGCATCAGCTTCTTCTGCAAAGCACCGTGCTAACTTTGACAACACGGTCCAGAGGTAATACAAGGTGAACGCTGCTTCAAGGTGGCCTGGTCCCTTGTGCTAGAACTACCTGCACAAAGTATCTCAAGGCGTCTCTAGTGGGTTTCTAGATGGTTGTACATTCCGCGGCACCGGCTCTATAGTGATCATGGTGATGGGAAAGTTCCATAGTACTAGTAAGGCAACATCACTAAAGTTTGGCTGTCAAGATGCACCGTCCAAGATTGGGTGTGGCGACGATGTAGCCGTACGCTCTTTCAATCTTAGCAGCAAACCACCCGAGAACGTAGGTAATCTCTTCCCGGGCATCAGCGAGTGCCTTTCTGCTTTCTGGTAATAGGGTTAAGGCCACTTCGCCAACGTGCTCTCGCTGGTCCACTGATATCTTTGCGAAAGATGGAAGGGCTGTGTAGAGTATCTGTAAAGCCTTGATTGAATCTTCCGCTCCCATAGCAATGCAAAGAGATTTATTTCCTTATTCTTTGTTCTCTATTTCCGACTACTTGAAGGCAAAAAAGCATCGTCTGGAAGTTAACCATAAGACGACCATACAAATAAAAAAGCTGCCAGGAGCTATATCACTATTTGGTTTAAATTGACTAATATGGCTAGAGGATTGATTGACCTTCCCTCCAACGAACAGTGACTATTATGGAAAGCTCACTTGTGTAGACCTAGATTTATAAATGTATTAACCCCACTGCTTCTGTTTTTCCCTATCTACACTCACCAGCTCATAACTACCTTATCAGTATCTTCTACTTAATTTCATTCTATCCTGCACTCAAGCAAAGTCCTATGACTTTTATAATCATGATAAGTACTCCGCCATCGTGGAATATTCTAAATCGAGAGCTTATGACTGTTGTATATTGACAGTGATGGGTAAGTCAATTCATCCTATGGACCTAACCACTAATTGTCTGGGTACTGAAGTACTCTAATACTCAAGCGGGGTAAAAGAATACATGGCACACTAAATGAGGGTGACACGAAATTCTGGGCAACCACTATTAACACACGAGAAAGGAAAGAAAACAATATACATAAGAAAGAAACCCCCCTATAAGTAGCTTAGTTCATTACCTCATTCTCTCGACTCTTTTGTATCTTTAAGTCTCTTTTACACATGGAATCTCATAATAGTTAGACAAGAAATTTAATGTCAATTTTCCTAGACTATACTCGGGCAGATCATGCCCAATGGGGACCAGTAACGTAATGATATTACAAGTGGCTCACCCTCATCTCCCAGTGCCAAACACCAAACACCACAAAACGCCAAGGGCCTTGACGCCCATTAAAACCCAAAGAAGGGCGACTCTGGCCGGTCGTTTGCCATGTTGGCGTCGGTTGCGGCGCCGATCTCTGCAATGATGGCCCTGTCAGAGGGCGGAGCCGGAGGAGGACCGGACTCGGAGGACTCGGAGGCGGCGATGCGGAGGCCTCGGCGGCGAGCCAGAGCCAGGGTGCGGAGATCCCGGATCCGGAGGCCCATGCGACGGGCTCGGTCTCGGGAGTTCCGCCGAACCGGCACGGGGAACCACACGCGGAGGGCCACGCAGGCCGGAACAGTTACTGGTCGGAGGGAGGGGGGGGACCCAGGCCACGCAGCAAGATCCAACAGGACTCAAATGTTGGAGGCGGCGGAGGAGCCAGGCCACCCAGAGGCAGGACGCCAATCGGATGGTATCGCCTGCAAAACATTAGCTCGGGATGTCATGGCAGCGTCGGCAGTCGATGCATGTGGACTGGAGACACACTTCGCGGAACACAAAAGCTAGTCTCCGTCCTGCCATCTACCACGGCTATGTCAGCTGAGGATCACAGTTACGCTTTTTGGGGCTTGCCACGAGCTGACTTACGACTGATGTTTCTGTTGTTTCTGTTGTTTCTATTGTTTCTGTTGTTTCTGTTGTTTCTATTGTTTCTGTTGTTTCTGTTGTTTCTGTTGTTTCTGTTGTTGTTGTTGTTGTTGTTGTTGTTGTTGTTGTTGCTGCTGTACATCGTTAGGTCATATACATGAACAGGACGTTCGGCTTTCAAAGATTGAAAGGTAACGTACAACAAAAAGACGACGTTGGCAGCTGTAATTCATACCATGTTAGTAAATCAACTTGGAGTGGACGGTAGACAGAATGCTGGGTGTTAGGACGAACCGGAACAGCGAGAGGTTGATGGCTGATGAAGGGAAACAAAACATTAGCAAATTGTCGTGACATAAAGTCCAGCTCCAGTGCAGTGAGGCAAGAGCGTGTATTGCTTGGATGGACTACCCATGGAAAGAGCCTGTTCTACATGTCGTGGGGGGCAACGAGATATTTGGTAGCGGCCAACCCAAAGGCTCTTGCCTCGTGGAGTCATTCAGGCTTTTAATCAGGATGATGAAACTCAACATTCCAGGATTTGCCATTAAAATACATAACGAGACAGATCGCGAGGATCGTTGACATAAAGAAGTCCCGCGCAGTAGTTCCATGCCGTTACTCGTCCGATTACCAGACATCTTTGTGTCCGAGTCCAGCCGTAAGTTCTCAACGGGGTCTACATACTTGCCACCACCAACGTCCTTGCGCTTGGGTGAAGGCTGGACTCGGAAACTGATGAGTCTGTCTTGATTTCATTCGATCATAGCACATCCAAATGTCCTTGAATTGTTTATACTGCGCCAGGTGCTCGAGGATGCATAGAAGACGGGCCATGTCCTTGTCTAAGTTATCTCCTGCAGGGCAAAGCTTCGGTAGGGCCTCACCCAAAATTTAGGTGACTTCACCAAGCCAGCTACCGATGGTGAAGTAGTCGCTGTCGTTGCCAGATAGCTCAAATGTGGGAGCGCGAGCATCCATCAAGGCAAGCCAGGTATTGCTAATATGATTGCCGCGTCAATGAGTCTCACATCTGTTCCTCAGCCGATCAACCACAATGAACCAAGTATAATGATGGGAGAAATACCGTCGATAGAGGCATCAGCTCTCCTCCTTATAAACTTCAAAATAAAATGCGTAATTCTCAATATGATGTCAGTAGAGAAAAGGAGTTATAGTATTAGAGTCTACCGCAAGAAATGCGTATGTGCATGTGGAACTTTGCATAAGCTTTGTGTAGGGAATGCCTCAATTGATTCGAAAATGGTTGAATTTTTCTAATCTACAGTTTGCCATGCAAGGCCAGGTTTTTTAGTCCTTCGGGCATATCCTATGGCCTCGAGCACTTGAACCTTAACGAACCCCCCGATGTGGTCACTTCAACCGAAAAGCATAGACAGCGGGCTGCGTTTCGGAAACGGCCCGCCGACCCTGCCAAGGCATACTGCTAGCTTAACACCTACGCCCTGACAATGATGACTTGCAACGCCATCATAGAGCAAATTTGAGGAATTCTCTTATTAAAAGGCTGCAGAGATTGGTGTTGTCTTATAAAAAGCGGCTGAGAAGCTCTCGCCATGGTACCCAAACCTGGATAGAAACCTCCAATAGATGGGCACACTCATCACGCTTGATGTAAATATCCCTACGAAAGTCTCATATACGATGAAGCCCCTGGGCATTAACATCGGACTCTGTGGTACAGATATGGTGAGGCTATAGCCCATGCTTGGCTTGAGGGAAGCTTGTCAGATAGTTGGATCCCAATTTTGGTGATGTCTTTCTGGCTATGCACTTAATGAGTTGCTAAACCTAGGGACAAAACGTATAAACTAATGCCTGAAAGGTATATTGGCTTGTAAATGAAATTTCTTTATATCAGACATATCTTTCATTAATGAACTACGTCGTGTGAATGTACATTGGCCTCGGGCTCGTTGTGACTGCAGCGTCCAGTGCGAGCGGAGACTGGCTCCGAATTTCGTTTAATGTCAACCTGACAGAACCTTTCGTCAAGCACATAACGTACTTTATAGGCGAACTGGCCGGATAAGCCCTGAATGCCAGAGTCATAAATCTTTCGACCTACGGCACCGGCTGAGGATCATTTGCCTCTCGAAGCTCGTTGACCTCTTAAAACTAGCCCTAAATCGTATTAAGATAGTTGCTAAATATGAACAAAAACAACCGTTGAACCGAGCTTAAGAACCCCCGTCCATCCTTCTAGGCCTGCATATCATCAATTGTCGGCAGCTTCCTCCCCCCACTTTTCCTATTTTGCCTAAAAGCCTCTGGAGTATCCGGCTGGGGACTCGTCTCCCTGAACAAATACAAACTCTCACTCTCTGCTCGCATAACAATCTCCCTCAGCTTACCATGAAGTTGTTCCGCAGTGTCGCGCTCGTTAGAGTCGATCAAAAGAAGACGTTTGGGAATAAGCCTCACAAGGTCGCCCATGGCAGTACTGCCTGAGCACTTTGGATCCTTCAAGATGGCCGTCACCGCATCCTCGACCGCCTCATTCAGTTCCACCTTGACCAGCTCCTCGTCATCTTCCCTTGCGTAAAAGGACGCGTGACCGCCATTCGACTTGCCTTTGGCGATCCTTTGGCTCTCAAAGCCCTTGACTGCGCCGTGGCCGTACAGCAGCCAGACTACAAACTCCAGAAAGATGCAGCTGACGGACCACAGATCATACCTACGTGATCTCGGATCAACTTGACTGCCGTCAGCCTCTGGAGCTTCGTAGGAGCGAGTCGTAGCCCTCGTGCTTGTTCCGTCAAGACGCGCCTGCGTCGCTTTCTGATGTCTTTTTGAGACGCCGTAGTCCGCAATCACCAGTGTCCCCTGGACTTCAGCTTGTCGGCGGTAAAATGGATTACCTTTGGGGAAGTGTAAGATGTTGGTTGGCTTCAGGTCTCCGTGTCGGTGATTTATTTTGTGCATCAGCCTGAGGGCATCGGCAAGGCCCTCCATCTGTTTCAAAGACCAAAGGACAAGGCTGGCGTCGCCTTTGCCTTTGCCAGTTTCCCAGAAGTGGTTCAGGTCGCCGCCTTCAGCCCAAGGGAAAAGGATGTAGTATTTGTTGTGCAACTGGCAGGTCGCGATGGCTCGTATCAAGTGCCGGTGTAACTCTAAGCTCTTGATGTCATTGAGGTTTTCCCTTTCCTTGTCGAAAACTTCTCTGGCGTTGAGCTCCTCAGTCGCTTCGAGTTCTTTGATGGCGATATCAAGGTCGTTTTGCTGGCTCGCCTGTGAAGATGAAATATTAGCCGAATCCCATATTGGTAGACAAGGCGGTGGAGTATGAACCTTGAAGCCGCTGAAGTGAGACTTATGGATAGTTCCCCTGCAAACCGAGCTCGCACCGCCCCTGGTGCTCTCGGAGCCTGATGCTAAAACCGGTAGCGGACAATTCCCGTCAAGGTCGATATGATTCCCAGACCCATCAAAGACAGGAGCTAGAACCTGCCATTGCTTCTCCAAGAATAGTTGAGCACTTCCCGCATAGCGAGCAAACGTGGTGAAGGTCTTGTCAGAGGTGGACGACACCAGGACGTCTGGTTGGCCGTTATTGCGGGACAGCGGGAGACAACTATCAGTAAGCCCTTCGCGGTGCAAATCCCTGGCGCACTTCATTAATCGAGTCATCGCCAGGACGGCAAAGACCTTGGATGATGTCGCATAAAGTTGCTGAGGCAGAGGACGGTTGCGCAACAGAAACCACCATCCAAGCTCTATCCTCAGTTCCTCTCTGATTGCCGGAACATTCATCAAGTCCTGCAGACAGTTTCCAGGCAGGAATGTGCGGTTAGACGCACCCAGAGCGCATGTCTCAGACGCATGATCGAGTTGGTCGCAGAGGCGAAGGCTTCGTTCGGACATGGGCAGCCCAGTTGGTTCGGAATACAGAGAGCTCAAATCGACTCCCTAAGAAGAATCTCTGTGGATTGTGTCGGACGATGTAGACTATCCAGTTCGAAATAGGAGAGTCGTACGGGTAACCAGCAGGCATTCCCTCTTGTAAAATGTGTTGACCAGCTGCTGTCAAGATGCAAGATAAGCTTGCACCAGGAACTGAGGGGTAAAGGATCGCGGATAATGGGCATTCGTCATCTGATCATCTGACATGGTTCGCCATTGGACGCCTGAAAGGCGCCTGGTCTGGCCAACACAACAGGTTAGATGTCACTTTTCAGGCTGAGGAGATGTACCAATGCGAGTGAACTTTGGTTGCCTTTACCCCCCCTTTACATGATGCATGCTGACAGGATGTGTCAGTGAATGGTGTGTCCCGGTAGCCAGAGCTGACAACTGTAGCAGCCACGCTTGTCTTGGCTTCTGCACGCCTCCCACCGGTTCTTCAGAGTCCGGGTGTTTTCAAGTATGATTGGGTGGTAGCAGCAGCGATACAGGGAACAGGACAAGCCAAGCTGATCTTGAGTGGCCTGATATTTTGTCGAGCCGAGGGGATAAGAGATAGCTTTTGAGTGGTCAGGCAGTCGGTCATCCGGTTTGTGACATTGTAATCTCTCATGCGACTCTGGTCCTTTACCGGATCCCCTCTCTCCGCACCCTTGAGGTTCTTGTTTTCTCGATGATGCTCAGTTGTCTTCGTGGCATTGCGCGTCCTAAAGAAACCATGCTACGTCAAGATCGGAAAGCTTTCAACAACGCACTCGAGGACAAATACAGACATGGCGTGTTGAATGACACCCGCTTCTTGGCCACAGGTGCCATTCAGCTCCTTGTGACCGAGGACGGAGTGCGTCGCCTCCTACCCGGTATCTCGTGCGATTTGCTCCAGTTCGCCTGTAATACGGCGCCGAAGATATTACTCATCCTCTGGGACCGCTTTAATCTCGATATTCGCGAACTGTTGAATCTCCTTTTCGTTGAGGGATTTGGCACGCAGAGCGCAACTCTACAGCAGATCCGCCAATACCTACAACAGTTGACTGGTCTTTGTCAGGCCCTTGAGGAGTTGCACGGTGATGACAGGCACGGGGCGACGAACGAACCCCGCCCAGGAACACTTGGTGTTCCCAGGGTTCCTAACCAGCCTGATCAGGGGGGAACTCATGTACGCCACGGGGACCTGAAGCCTGCAAATATTCTCATCTTTCCAACGCCCGAGTCAGACTGGCTTGGCGTTCTCAAGATTGCTGACTTAGGATTGGCCAAAATCCACTCCCGAGACACCAATGTCAGGCCAGCCATAACCAAGACAACAAGCGCAACCCGACAGTATCTGGCACCTGAGATGGCCCGTGACATTAACAAGAAGAGATCGCGGCGCTTCGATATTTGGTCCATGGGGTGCATCATCTTTGAATCGGTTGTCTGGTTGCTCCATGGCAAGAAAGGCCTCGACAGGTTCTGGGAAAACGAGCAGCAGCCTCAATGTTCGGAACCACACAGCCTCTTCTTCACACTTGGCAAGAGCCACACGCGAGTCAATGACGTTGTTAAAGGCTGGATCAGTCACATTTTGACCGAAGATGAGAGGCTGAGGAAGCAGCCTCAGACCTTGATTGGTGATCTTCTCGCCCTTGTTCGAGATGAACTCCTCGTGGTTGAGTTGGACAAGCCTTCAGGCGACTCCAATGGACCAGTGAGACGCAGCGCTACGCGTCTTCACTATCAGATGAGAAGGATCACGATACAAGCTGACAAGGACGAATATCTCGCTACGGTAGGCTGTCGAAGTCAGAGAAAGTTGCCTGGTGATCGGTCGCCACGCACGCTAACTACACCTCCCGCGCAACAGGTAAGTCATGTTCCATTCTAGTGCTTCTACCTCTTTTTTCGTGGATCTCTAACTTGTGTTTACCGTCGATAGAATGTAAGTCCGCTGAATCTGGTCAGGGTACAAAACTACGAGACCCTAATGCCGCCGGCCATGCGACGTCCTAGCGGTAGGCAAAGCTGTCAACTGCTTTAACCGGAACAACGATAATCCACATACACATAGTAACAACACTAAAATCACATATCACCATATTACATACACACATACATACACACATTATATACCCCTTACGCCTCTGGGGGCCCTCTGGGGGTAACTATGTTAAGCCGTCCTTGCTACGCTCGAGTGTATAGGTAACGCGATGTGTGCGGGTAATACGCCCTCTAATTAGCCCTATATATATTAACTTATAATAGATTAGCTTAACAACTTGATTTCCTTGCACTGGGGGCATTATTATATCTTAATGGATACATCTAGAGCATCTACTAGAGGATCTTAATTGGGCTGGCCAGAAGGAGGCGGTAGAGGTAGCTCGATAGTAGCGGAAGCTATATCTATAGAGCTAGGCTGCGTGTAAGTGTAAGCCCTCGTTAAGTTAAGGTTGTGAGATCGCGATGTTATGAGGTTATATGGATATAAGGTTAAAAGACGCATTAGAGGGGTTATTAGTAAAGGGGCAGCCGCGAATATAGGGCAAAATCACAATCTAGGGTTTTAATTAGCGAGCTTATATAATTCTATATTATCTTAATTAATTATATACTTACTATCATATAGTCTCTCGCAATCTCAGCCAATCCCACATTTAGCTGAAGTTATATAATACTTTAATTTTCATCGAGAAATTATATTATTTCACCCTCCAGGGGCCCTACGGCGCTTTTACCTGCGGCGCTTTCTGCCTACGGCGCCATTAGCCTATAGCGCTTCATTTGAATATGATTATACCCTCCGGGGGTCCTCTAGAGGCCCTCTGGGGGCCCTCCGGGGGCGACTGCGTTGAGCCCTTCTCGCTGCGCTCGGGTTGTATTGGAAGGAGGTACATACCGTTAGGTACGTACATATGGGGCGAATCCGTTTAAGCTCGGCTAATGGCCGAATGTAGCGTACATTTGAGCCAATGGCCGAACGGTATTTTCTTAGTGTAAACCTTATATACCTCATTTTAAAGAGGCAAAGCTGGAAGCTGCGGCCCCTTTCACTACGTGAGTGACCGCATCATACCATATAGCTTTGCCTAATAAGAGCTGACTGAGTACTGCGCTCGTAACCTTACCGACTGTGAGTTGGTTATCATTAAGAAGCCATTTTCTTCACTGAATAAGAGGCTAATTTGCAGCAGTACGTAAGTTGAGTCTTTCTATGGGTACGATCAGACATCTAACCACAATACAGAGCGTAAGCCTTGGCTTCCAATAACATGTCGCTGTTCGAAGACTAACATCTCTATGCAGCACGTAAGTAATATGAGTTCTCTTGTACTGACTGAGAATTACGTCTGTGTTAGAGGTGCTTACTAACTGCTCATCGCCAATGACGAATAGCCGGTATGTAGTCGTTCCTTAGACGTACCTCAGAGGTGGTAAAGTAATTACAGTTTAACAATTTCTGGAGGTCATTGGACGATAGGAAATTCGTTTGCAACCTGATGCAGTCCCATGGGCAAGAGTTTGCCAGTCTCTTCAGGTCCATCAGCTCGAAACTTTGTGATAGTTGCAGCCACCTGGACATTTCGCAAAACTCATTCAACCTCCAAGAAAGTTTGGCGTGTTTGAGGAAGACGTCCCCAGCATGCAACTTCTGTCAACTTATCCTCACCAGCGTGGAGCGCTACCAGATCTGCCACGCTGACGCATATGAAGTGCGGGTAAAGATTCGCAGAGTTGGGTCAGAACTGGAGATCAACGACACGGCGTCCAACACTTCATCCCCTATTCTTTCCATTTGCAAGGGACCTGGTGAGTTACATATATGGTAATATCTGCCCAAGCTAACAAAGCCCTCTGCACTTAGATCAATCCATGGGACCGCAGGATGTTCAAATTGGACTACCTACTCTTCCCCCAGCTAAGAGCCCAGCTTACTTCACGCTCATTCGCAGCTGGATCCAGGACTGCGACAAGAACCATCATGAGTGCAAGCCGAATAGCTCTCTCGGACCTACTAGACTTCCGACTCGACTGATTGAGATCAGAGAGGACATAGTCTGTGACGAGGTCAACTCATTTGACAGACACAACCCTGAGATGTTCCGGTACACTGCGCTCTCTCATCGATGGGGCGACGATGGAATTCATCAGCATTTCAAGACTACGTCCGACAACATTCCAGATCGCCGAATTGGAGTTCCCATCAAGACACTTCCCAGCATGTTCCAGGATGCTATCAAAGTGACATGCGAGCTAGGCCTGCGGTACATTTGGATCGACACCATGTGTATCATCCAAGAAGGAGAGCGCTGTGATTTTGAGACCGAGGCCAAACACATGGAGACTGTTTTCCGCCTAGCATACTGCGTCATTGCCGCGAGCAGAGCAGAAGGGACATCGCATGAATTCTTGGGGGCTCGACCAGAGAGAACATGGGTAGCGCTCCCAACTAGCTCTGGGGTTCCGTTGTACGTCTGTGAGGCTATTGATGATGTCCAGCACCAAATTGTGGAAGGTAATTTGAACAAGAGAGGCTGGGTACTGCAAGAGAGAGTACTTGCAAGACGGACAATCTACTTTGGCGACGTACAGACTTACTGGGAATGTGGAGAGGCAGTTCGGTGTGAGACTTTGACTAAGATGAGGAAGTAAGTCCTTTTTCATGGCCCAGCATTTCATATCTAACTGGATCAACTAGCAACAAAGAAGAGTTCCTCGGAGATGCCAATTTCCCTAATGTTGCAACCAATTCCACCAAAGGCGGCAGAATCCAGCTTATCGAGTCTCTCTACAAGCAATACTCGAAACTCGAGTTCACAAACGACTTTGATCGACCGCTCGCCATCGCTGGCCTGGAGTAACGCCTTATTCGGGCATTCAACACCAAGGGCGGGTACGGTGTTTTCCAACTCTACCTCGGATGAACCCTTCTCTGGAAACGGGACTCGGACAAGGCGCTCAGAAAGATTGACTTTCCACCGGAGCAGAAGTTTCAAGTCCCGTCATGGTCTTGGATGGCCTGTAGTGGAGCTATTGACTTTGTTGATACTCCGTTCAGAGAGGTGGTTTGGAACAAGGACTTGAGATCTCCTTGGGCTTCTGCCGGCGACTGGGCCTCGTCAACTGGTGACTCGACCTTTAGTAACATACTACACGCCGTTGCATATGACATTGACCTGAAGGGGAGTAGCCTGGGCATCGTGTTTGATTCTGAAGCTCCACGTGCGGGCACCACAGTCAAATGCGTGGTCGTCGGCGAAGAGAAGCGGAAGGACTCAGCAGGGTTGTCTGAGCAGCGACACTTTACCCTCATTGTAGCACCTAGGCCTGCTGCAAGGAAGACTTATGAGTATGTGAGAATTGGAGTTGGTATTTTATCTGCGGATTCGATCTTTCTAGGCGGGTCAAAGATGGATGTGCAGGTTTCTTGAAAGGGTAGATTGACCGTCAGTACGTGGACGTTTAGTTCTTTTGGTATTATGAGACGAAACATGAGCGACAGGCGCGTGACCTAGCACTGACTACTGCTCTTTATGAGCTATTCACTCGTTAATTTAACTTTGACTCAGCCACCTGAGAACATGGCTAGCCGTCTTGTGTTATGCAAAACGGTGTAATTCACGTCTAGGGAAAAGGGACTAAACTCATCAAGCAGAGAATATAACGCTTCGGTTGATAGTCGCCGTGGATGAGGAGCCAGTCTAGATTTTGCGTGAGTTCGTTAGGAGTAAACGCGCATAAAAAAGCCAGGTATCTAAATAATGGTTTATTCCTACTATTCAACGGTCAACCTCTATACTAGTAGAGGGTGACGGATAATTATTTCCTTGGAGCGTGGCCATTCTGCTTGGCGACTAGTGGTGGGCTTCAGCGATTCTCCTCTAAGTGGATATTCCGTACAGATAAGATATGTTTTCTTTGATCTCATAGTTGCAATTTTGCGGACACGATTCAACAAAGTACAGAGAAAGTAAGTGACAGGAAATCTTAGAGTTGGGATGAATCGAGTTGTGGTCATCCAGGGCGCTCTTGCAAACAATCCCAGGGAAATATCCACGACGAGAAACAAGCAAAGCAACGAGAGGGGCGGTTTTTAGTGGCGCAACAGCTTTTCGTTTTCAATAATATTAGGTAACCCAAGAGAAGAATTTGGACGATCGGGTTGACATACCGTGACTCGATGTCCTCAAGGTTTAGAATACTGACCTCTCGTGTAGACCTCATGCTCCCAGGGTATGGGGGCGAGACTGCGAATCCTTTTCTGGACCTTTATTGAATTCTGCAAGGTCAGTCGTATTTAGCAATCTCGCCGAAGTGTAGCCAGCCCAAGCTTTCGCATGATAACACATCTGCCCTATTTGATGACGGGGCAAAAGCAGTAATGGACGATTTGAAAATTCACACCGTAATGAACCGCAAATACTTGGTTTTTGGCCGCTCGGACAACCTACCCTTCAGCATTATCTCCCGCCTCTATCATATCTTTCCTAATATAGCAGTGATTTTCAGGGCAATTAAAATGCAAACCTTCCAACTTCTTGAGAAGAGCTCACCTAAAATTAAGTTTTGCCTATCTCTTGTGTCTTGTTTACCAAGTTGTTCGCTGATGTTTGAGTTGGAACTAATAATAGGGGCTTATTAGCCGGGCGTGCTCATGAAAGTTTAACAAAACGGGGCCGCAATTGCTGGGTTCTTTTTAAGGTTGGCAATGCTACATCACAAGTGGAGATTGTGCCGTGTCTTTCCCGTTCTCGGGGAGTGTTATCAAGCCGAGTCCGCCTTAAGCTTGGGTCTTTTGAGCGGTGAGACCCGGCAATCCTTATGTGATATACTATGAATTGACAAGGAAAGCATCACCGCATTGTGATAAGCAGTGGCTGTGGATGAAACAGCGCCTCTACGGAAGGATCAATGCAGATGTTAATATCACCCGATGGCTATTAGCGACGCAAGCGTGTGGCCGACGTGCCGGGTTCATCTGCAGACAAAGTTCTTTGGGACTGTCTATCCTAGTAATGCTGTCAGTCCACTAAAGGCTACTGCCCAATGTTAAGAATTGTTGATCCACCGTTGCTGCTACGTTGTACGTTTGGCATGAGAAAACTGGCCTGTTCAATGAGTGCGCACATGGGTAAGAGTGTAACGAGTGGGTATCATTCGTAATACTAAAACCTTAATAATAAAGGATGATAAAAGCAAACCGCGCCCTCTCTTGATCAAGCCTCTTTACTTCCTTCTAAAGTACACACAACTGCATTCCTCAACATACGATTTCCTATAGCCAGAGTGCCTTTCGGTTTTTACGTCAAAGCTATCCACTATGCATTTCAGCAATTTGTTCCTGGTTATCACCTTAAGCGTCAGCACCGCCTCAGCTGTCGCTCTTCAGCGGTATGATTCCGATCCTGAGGTCTCAAAGCGACAAGCATGCAGTTCGGACACTTGGTGTGGCGAGTTTGACGGTGGTTGCGCTGCCCAGGTAAGTTCCTCAGAGTAGCAAGTTGGCAGTTTGTGCTAATCTGCTCTGCTACTAGTGTGTACGGGCCGGTAATAATGGAGGGAGCTGTGATGATACTTGCACTTGCTTTTGTAGTTAGAGCGACGCAGCAGCTGCCGAGGCGTCGGCATATCACGAAGAAGGCTGTAACTCCCAGTCCTACCTGGGGGCACAAAACCTGTGTGGAATGGAATGGAATCTATTACACTGTTCCATATTACACTTTATATGATTTCTCGTCTTACAAAAAGCCCTTAACCTATCCTGATGCCAATGTTTCCATCCAACATTGTCCTTTCCTCGGTGGAGGGTCTCATGAGGTTAGTAAGTAGTGACAAGTGCGTCCGAAGACAATTCTCCAGGTGTTCAGTTTTCTGTCTTCAGCCGCTGGGACGAGACCTACTATTGTGCCAAGGGTACGTGGGAGGGTTATTGGGGAGTTGGTATTGGTGGGAACGTTTTCGCCTCCGTCGTCCTACACGCTCTGGATGGGGTAATTAGAGGTTCGCGCAGAAAGTCCACCAGACTGAGATGCCGCTTTTGCGACCTGAGTCTGCTGAGATAGATCGTGTTTCTACGATGTTCCGTGAGGGAGTCTTCTTCTGCATTCCCTTCCAAGAGCGGGCGGCTCTCTCTTCGTGAGAGAATCGAGGGGCAAGAAGTACCGGCAACAAGATCTCGCGAACGCACCTCACGGGGCTGCAGGTACTATCCTAGACTACCGCTATCCTCGACGGTTCCAACCAGTGGTCAGCGTTGAAGGCATCTAGATGGAATTGAGCCCATCCACGTTTGTCTCTCGAGCCGCAGCCTCCCCAAAATCTTGTTTTCCTCTTGAGACTCTGAGCAATGCCTGGAAGCTCAGCTGGTCGACGGTTGGCAGGCGATACTTCCAGACTCTTGACCAACTATCGCCCACTAGGGATTTATCCGACCGCGTCCTTTCTGTTGTATCAGAAGTCGTCGGCGTGGACCAATCCTGGGAAGACGATTTAGCCATGGCGGGTGCAGGACGACCTTCACCCAACCATGCAACGCCAGACAGACCCGACGGAGTATACTTCTAAACTGTCTTAGCTTACGCGGCTTTGACTCAGCTGGTCGTTTTCATCACAGAGGCGCTTATCATGAGGTTCATGTTCTATAGTAAGCCTGTACTAGTTAACAGCTATACCACAATGATGTTATTGTCTTGCAGATCGCAGAGAACGATCGTTGCATGACTTTTATTATATCCATTGCCTAGAAATAAAACCTGCTCTGGGGAGGGTTACGTTCCATGCACATCACGTAACACGACATGATTGGCTGTGGTATTGCCGCCAGGTGACTCACAGCCGAGACGTCATCCCGTTATAACTTCAGCCTCAGCCGGGCAATACTCCCTCTTCATTTTCAAATCTTTACTACATTCTTACACTCTAGCAGCTATGGATTATTTGCAGATCCACACAGTAATCAACAGCAGATACAAGGTCTTCGACCGCTCGGGCAACCTTCCCTTCAGTATTGTCTTTGGCCTCTGTCGCCGCTCATCAGAAGATACGGATGCCCAACCTTTGCGCCTAAATACAGCAAATTCGATTCTGGATGTTCCATATGCGCTTTCTCATAAGCTACTCACACTACGCGTGTATGACGCGGAAAGCAAGTGCGACACAGAAGTTGATGTTGGGCACCTAAGTCGACCCGACAGCGAGGAGGAATTTTTCTTCACTCTCCCCTCGCCAGTCGGAAGAACAATACACTGGAAAAAGGCTCTGTCGATATATCAATAACACATTGATCCCAACGGCGAGCTTGCGTCGTTATTTGAGCCGGGGAAGAAGTATACGATTCGTAACACGGTAGGCGAGGATCCGGGCGGGAAGGGGTATGTGTACGTCAATCAGACGGAGCCCCTGAAAGATCAGGGAGATTTATCAACATCAGACGGCAAATCGAAGTTGGTCAGTAGCAGAGCAGATGGCCGGGCAAGCTTCACAGCAGTGCGGTCTTTACCCTAGCCGTCAAAGGTACAGACCCGAATGCAACGGTGCAGAAGCGAAGGGAACAACATGGGCGACGACAAGATAGGCGGTGTTATAATACTTGAAATTACCGTCTTGAACACCGGCACCGAAGCTGTTACTGTTCAAACTCACGGCCGCCAGCGTTTCTCGTCCCATGGGGCCCCATGGGAGCAGAAGAAGAATATCCACCCGAGGACCCCCGCCCTCGCCTCATTGACCTAAGAACAGGGGCACCCGCTGCGACTATCCAGGTCGTTGACACCGCCACTAACACTGTTGTGCGTGGAACAACCAAACCAGGCGTTTGCGGCTTATACCAGAAGCACGACCCTCGCCCAAAGCTAGAGACTCTTGTAACTCTCAAGCCGGACGAGCCACTTGTTAGGTATGTGGACATTAGTAAGTTACTGTCTGGTTTGCCAGACGGTACATATGGTCTTCGGATGGAGCCTCGGGGTATGTGGTGGTGTGCTGGGAGCTGTGAGGACTTTGCGGCAGAGGGTGAGGATCGTGTGCCACACCATTTATTCAGGAGGATGATCCCGCCTTTGATGCTGGAATGTGAGGATGTTGTCAAAGTGCAAGAAGAGAATGGAGTTGCGAAATAGGGCCTTTTGGACGATCTTATATTAATCATGTCCCTTTCTCATCATTCGTTTTAGAGTAATTCTTATGTTGCACAAGTACATAAATTTGTAATGAAATAGGCTTATTTATTCTTCTATATATAAATACTGTAGATGCTATTAGTTTCGTTTCTATAATTATATCATGAAGGGCCAAGTAGAGATTTATAATGTGCATATCTCAGAACGATTGTGGCACGCTTGGGTTGCTTTTCCAAGACCCTCATTATTAGACGAACTCCTTTCCATTCAATTTCACGCTGAGGTTCAATAGCTCCTCGGTTCTGAAGAACAATGAAGTCTTAGCCTTTAGCCCAGTGGCTACCAACCCAAGAGGGTGAGGGCGAAGTAGAATAGGTGTAAGACCACACCGTCCGTGCTGTCCCCTTTCCCCAATCCCCTACACCCTCAGTTGGATGAGTTCCGCTACTAACTGCTTCCATCGCTATCCAATATCCCGGCATTCAGTCAACTAGAAACACCCGCCGCCAAGTCTCCTGGAATGACCCTGTTCTCCATCCAGGGACAAATACTCATATTGTCGCGGTTCATAATAACACAGAAGTTCAATATAAGCGCTGATCACATCTCTCTCCGACAAGACTAAGTTCATTGAATGAGGTAGAGGACGAGGAAACATGACCTCACCGAATGAACTTCCAGAGCGTCAAACCGACTCTTCTTGTCTTGATGCCTCTATCCCCGTTAACAACAGTTTTAATGTGCTCTTAAAAATGGCTGAGGACTGATAATAACTTCACAGCCTTTTCACATATTTCATGCCTCACGCGAGCATTGCATGAACCCAGCCTCCCATTTTGCACACTTGCACCAACACGTGGGGCAATAGCCTCGTCTTTCGGCCCAAACTTATGGGTGATGTGTCAAGCGCTACGGGAACCTATCAGATGCAATCTGGAGAGCCGCGTATTGAATGGAAGAAGTCTGCCAAAGGTGTCTTTACACTGAAGGTGACAGTTCCAGCCAATACCGAGGCAGAGGTTCGTGTGCCTGGTAGCAATAGCAAAGCGAAGTCATCAGGCCGGGCTATATATAAGGGTACTAAGGATGGATATGCTATATTTACTGTTTTCTGGCATACACTCATTCTATAGTACTATTAAAGCTTAATCTCTATACTTACTAGAGATGGCTTATTGAATAATGATACCCATGCCAAAACACCAACGACTTCTTTTCCGTCCTCAATGAGAGCTAATGAAGCAGCATATTGCTGGCCCTTAAGAAAGGCTGCGCTCCCATTGATCGGGTCCAAAACCCCTAGTATAGAAGACCGATCGTTACAAGGTTATGACAAAGCTGACTGCCTAGCCCTCTGCGGCATTAACGTGTGATCATAGGTGGGGTTAAATCAGCATGGGTCATCAATCATCCCGAACGACTTCCAAGTTTTTGTTACCCGCCCCTCTCCCACTACAGCCATCAGTTCATCTGGGTGTCTGGAAAGAAGTAACCTCATCATGAACCGGCTCAGGCGCCTGATTGGGCGCTCCCAGACGCCAGATGTCGGCGAGAGCAGCGGCGGTCCTTTCGAGTACACCCCGCTCAAAGACGCGTCCAACTTCCGGATCCTTCGCCTCCAGAACAGATTCAGAGATGCCAACGGGGACCACGGCCAGATTCAGTTGCGCGGATCTCTCATTGAAGCCTCTATCCACAACCCCCCCGAGTATTTTGCGCTATCATATTGCTGGGGTGACTCGACGCTCTCCGAGGAAATCATCATCGACGGCCAGTCGCTAAATATTACAGCCAACTGCGCCTCTGCGCTGCGTCGCATGCTTCGTGGCAAGCTTGGAAGGCATATCTGGGTTGACTCAATCTGTATCAACCAGTCTGATGCTCCTGACGCACTTAAGGAGCGGGGCTTGCAAGTAGCCATGATGGACCAGATTTATAGGAACGCCACCCAGGTGAATGTGCACTTGGGCGAGGGCGATGCAGCCTCCGATGTAGCTTGCAAGTCTCTGAAAAGTCTATCACTGGCCATGATTGGAGCGAATGTCGGGGAGGTATTCAGAAAGAAGTACGATAGGCTGGCTGATGATGCGTTGAGTAGGTACCCTAGATCTTGTTCGAACTAGGTAACTAAATCAGAGTTGACAGTGACGACTCCCGAATTTCCATATGGGAAATTGCACGGTGTCTTTCGCCTGCAGTGGTTCAGGCGCACTTGGGCAAGTAGACTCGAATGATCTTCTAATAGGACCTACCGACTAACAGCATCCCGTCTAGGTGGTGCAAGAGGTTGCCCTCGCAAAACAGGTCATGTTCTACTGCGGTACTCATCTTATACGATTGGAGCTCATTGTGCTGGGCGCCGACTTCACTAAGATTCCCTACTCGAAACTCGACGTCAACCCTTCGGCGCGGCACTGGCGATCATATCTCGAATTTCATAGCCGCGTCAAGGAATTGATCAGCTGGAGAGAAGACCATGATCCTGCAGAGAAACTCACTTCCCTTCTAAGCCTGCTGGTGGTACCAGGCATGATCCTCGAGGCTACGAGGCCAGAGGACAAGGTCTTCGGGATGTACGGTATATGTAAGAGGCTCGGCTACGAGTTGCCAGCACCGGACTACCAAAAGTCGCTGGCTGTCGTCTACACTGAAGCAGCCAAGGCTATTCTGCATTACGATCAAAGTCTTGAACTCTTGTCAGTGGCTACAGAAACTTCTGCCTGGGCCGATGGGCTCCCATCATGGGTACCCAACTTCTCGGGCTGCATGAGCAAATGGTCCCTGTCGAATCCACCTACAATTTGTTCTGTGGGAGCGAGGGAAAGTCTAAAGACCTCGGAATCGACCCAGTGTCAATACCGTCTTGGGCCAGGTGATATGGAACTCACGGTGAGAGGCCGCCGCCTTGACACGATATCGACTGTTGGAAAGCCCTGGAAGACGGACTCCTATACCAGCCTTCTCGGGGGCTCAGAGACAAATACAATGCAGTACGCTGACAGCCTCATCGACTGTATCGGCAGCTGGCTTGCGGTTCTCCAGGACCTCCCCGACTGTTGTAGCCGCGAGGCAGCTATGGAGTACATGACGCGGGTTCTTACAAATAATATCTCGGAAAAATCCCCCCCGGTGCCATTTGAAGACATGGTACACTATCTAGCTGTTCTGGTTGCCATGTCTGCATCGGAAAACCGCACGCGTTTTGCTACATTAGCAAGCCTGCCTAATGGCTCTCTCAGCCGTCAGCAGGAAGGGTTCCTCGGTCTCATGGCGGGATGCAACCTTGCCATTACGCGAATCTTCGGTTCGATCTGGCAGACCATGTTTCGGACGGAGAGCGGTTACATGGGCATGGGGACACACACTGTGACCGGTGGTGATGTAGTGGTCTTGTTCGAAGGCTGCGGTGTTGCCGGGGTTATCCGGCCGTTCTCTGGTGGGTTTAGATATGTTGGTCCCGCTTATGTGGATGGCATAATGGACAAGGGGCTCGAGAATCCAGGATCGGATGGGGACAGTGAGTGGTTTGTTTTAGTCTGACATACTGGATGAAGCTTCGCCCTTTATTCTTTTTCTTCTAAGGCGTTATCCGGCCATCTCGCATCCGTATTTATTTCTCACAAGAAATCAGACCTAAATAGAATATGGTAAATGCTTTCAGCCTCAAGATTATTCAGTCCTCTATCGTTGAGATAGTCTTCTTCGCTAAGTCATTTAGCTCAATGTGCTCCGACGAATCTAGACAGTGCCTCTGAAGCCCAGAATTGAGGATGTCAGGGAAGCTCTCAGGCTGGTTGTTGGAAATTATTGAATTTGCTTTAAGATTGTCTATCATTGCTTATATTTCAGCAATACAAGAAAAAGATCATAAACTATAGCTCTAATAGGTTTTCTTTCATGCATCCTCAGCCGTCTTAAACCCTTCCCTTTCAAAATCAGTCTACCTCGGCAACACATAGCATGGCTCACAGCGTTGTTCGTTAATAAAGCCAAGCTAAAGAATTCAAGTGACCTCGTCCTACCGCAGCAGCAGTGCTCATTGGTGCATTCCCAGCATGCCCAGTGCTCGTGATGGCCGGCTGTGATACATTGAGCTGTCCCCCGTTAAGAGTTGCGGCGATAAAGTCGTATCCCATGTCAAACTCAATACTGTCGGGATTCTTGATGCCGGAATCAGAGTCTATAGAATACCATGTCAGCTGAAACGGCGACGCTTTGCCCGACAACGGAGGAAATGAACTAATGAGGATCATACACCAATCACTGGTCGCCTCTGGATGTGGACCAACAAGACCGACTCAACCCTTACCCCTTACCATAAGATGTCACAGACGCAGCCACATCTCCATTCTTGGAGTACGTTGCTATCACTCTCCCGTACCCCTCATTCTTCAAAGTCTTGTTTACTCCTGTAATGGCGGCGCCGTCTTGAAAGAATGCCCGTCAATTCTTTTCAGTGTTGCCGGAAGAGAATGTTCAGTCAACTTAAATAATAGTATCCTTTTCAGAAGTGACCTAGGCACGGTTCTAGGAGCGTTCATCCAATACATCAGCGCCCCGTAGGAGGAGACCAAAGCCAGGAGAGTTAGCAGCAAGATATGCGCCAAGACAGAAACCCATATAATGCCCTCCGGATGATACAAAGTGGTATAAAGAGCCATTGTACTATTTGACCGCTTTCCATGTGTCATCCAAGTCTGTGACTCTGCGTCAGCCATGCCACCAGAAAGAGGACTGAATAATAGCCAGCAGAGCTGATAGGGGTTTCATAGCTCCGAGGGAAATTTTACCAGGGCCTCCAGCCTGAGCATACACTTACTTGTACGCCTTTCAGGCTGTTCTCATCTACATCCATATCTTCGTCAGGCCCAGCATACGTGACATGGAATTTCCAGGGAAATGATTCAAGCAACTTGGCAACTGCTTCGGGGCAGCCAGGCCACGCGGCTGGACCACGGTACACCAATGCTTTCGGTGAGGAGTCTGTAGGTGCTGCCGCACCTGCGACAACGGCCATTGTGGCTAGCAACTTGTTTCGCATAGTAATCAACCTTGATTTAGGGCTGGGTTTGAGTGAAGAGAAAACTGTAGATGGATAGATGAAGTTGATGATGATGAAAAAAGGTAAAGGTTAGGAGGGGAATCAAGATTTAAGTATTAGAATGGCGAAGCTATACTGAGACTGATGCGAACACTAAGATGAGACTCCGTTCGTGGCGTTTACGATTATACCAATCACAGGCTCAAACAAGTTGTGGCTCGTCATATTGAGGCCTCCCTCGAATACAGTATAGATCCTCTAGTGCTGATGCATCTCGTGTGGTAGCGGCATCAGCGCCGCTGGCGCGGTGACATTTGCAAATCTACGACGTTTATGCGTTGGATGTTACTGGAGCTTTCGTAGAGCATCAATCCAATCGAGGTTGGTTGTTAACGCGGCTCTGGGATCTTCGGGGCTAAAGCTTCAAGGCAACGCGGAATCTAAATTGAACGTTTAGACAGCAGTCGCATTAACTGTATCTTATTATCTCGTGGCACGAGCTGCTGATGGACAGTATCTGCCTAAAATCACCAGCTCCTTCGAAGCTCTGCACTCTAGACTACCCGTCCCTTTAGTCGGCGCTCTCCCATCAAAGAAATCTCATCACTCCATCCAGATGCCTCAACAACTGAGCTTGACTTCTGCTACCATGTCCGGACGTACACAGTGTTGGAACTAGCCAACTCCCTGGTTCCGACGGAATTTTGGCAGAAATACGCTCTTCCCCTCAGTCACACCTACCAGCCCGTCGAATCAGCTATCTGCGCCCTTGGCAGTGCGCACAAGTACTTCAAGCGTCAGGATCAAATGGACCTTGTTAAACGACAGACTTGGGAAGAGGCATCTGTTGGGCAATAATATCGAGCTATCCACGCCGCGCATCAGTACATGGGCTCAGCTGAGAGGAAGCTCGAGGTAATTCTCACATGTTGCCTGATCTTCATCTGCATCGAAAACCCTCCATGGCCGCTATGAAAATGATCTCCGCCATCTCGAGTCTGCTTTCTCGCTGCTGAATGCGTCCACGTCCTACCAATGGGGCGACTTGGAATCTTCAACGACTCCGGGTCAGCAACAGGACTTGACCGTGTTCCTCGGACATACTGCCTCTTTGCTCTGCGGGTTGGCTTCTGACATGCTGTTTTACATGGACTATGACATCTCAACAAAGCTGGTCTCTGGTCTCATAGCGCGGGTTGAAGCCCAGCATCTCGAAGATACAGTGACTGCGTTCCCTTCTGCTCAAGCTGCAGCCTTGGCATTGGGCCGGTTACAGAACATGTGTGATGCGGAGCTTTGCGCCGACAACTGCAGTTCCTCGGACGGGGACTGTTGCCACGCTTCAGCATCTGACTGTGACTCAGAGAACTGGCTCATCCAGACGCTCTTTGATGCCCGGAACGCTCATTTCAGAGCGTTCAAAGAGCATTTTGATCAAAACATGGCTACCGAGTCGGAGATTCACCGAGTGAAAATACTAGACCTGGAGCAGGTGACATGGGAAGCAACTATGAAACAGGACTCCAGAGAGCAGAATCGCTGGTTCACTTTGCCCCTCTTTAACCTGACGATCATTTCCTTCGTCGTAGTCGACGCGGAGGAGGAGGAGAGACTGAAGATGTGACTAATTTGAGATCCACTGGAAGTCCACATTGAGTTTTACCCCTGCATGCCCTCGCCCATCCACAGAGGCGCTCGGTACCCCAGAGGGGATACAGGGTTTTCAGTCAATCATCACGGAAGCTCTTCGACCGCCAGTAGACCTTCGTACTACGTAAACATAACAGAATCGGGCCTTGAGGGGTACTGTCTGGTTGAGTGGTTCTTGCAGGTTCTACCAACGGACATCTCCGGATGCCGCCATAGCTCCCTATTCTTGGCTCAGATGCTGATTGTTACCATTCTTGTCGAAGCACCCACATAACAAGACTGTTCGTCCAGACAGAGCTCTTGGAAGCTTTAGCACTGATAATGGCAGGAAGGCGAAAGGAAAGGCCATTACCTCTTGACTTTGTCTGGCAAGGCCAATATAGCTAGTTCCACGGACTCACTATTTGGGTTCGCCTCTTTCTGTAAAGGCCCTACGCGACCACATATGACAGGGATCGGCACCGCAGAAAACATCATTCAAACGCCTATCAGTGGGGCTGCCGGGCCATTGTGAACCCAATTCCTCGTATTGAAATTACACTCGTTCATGCACAATAGGCCACAGGGGCTCTAGTAATGTGTACAGGCCTCCCGGGCTCCTTGAATTGTTTCCGTCTCACTATTCCACTCATTAGGCGGCGGCTCTGCTTGACAGCTAGTCATTCCTTTCTTTGCGCCACCTGCTTGATTCACTCTCTTGCATCGTTTCGTTTGTTTCTTTGCGTTTAATCTTGTGCAGTGGACAAACTCAGCGAAATGGATCTAACGTCCCAATGGCCGCTCAAGAGCGAGACTCCAGCCAACGTCCCCGGAGACAAAGCACCCTGGTATCGCCTTGAGTCCATGCCTGAGACGTTTGCCGCAAGCTATGCACAACTGAGTCAACCATGGCAGCCCGGCTTCTGGAAGCGATTCCCCGTTCGCGGCCTTGGCATGTGGCTCTTGGCGCTGGTTGGAACAGTCGCTGCCGTCCTCATTCTCATCTACAGTGACGGAGTCCCTGTTGATCACTGGGACAAGCAAATACAGCCAACAGTGTGGCTGGCGTTGACTTCGGCATTGACTGGTGCCTTTTTGGCGTGCGCGTTTGCTGAAGCGGGAGCGATCTCGTATTGGCGCGCAGCGGGAAAGCCAACGACGGTGAGAGGCACATACGTACAGTTGAAAGCTCATGCTGACGATTTACAGTTGGAACAGTTGCAGGCTGTTTATGGGTCTTCTACAGGCATCATAGAAGCGGCATTGAATCTGGTGACCTGGAAGTCCAAGACTCTCGGTCTAGGTTTGTCCTTGAAACGCCCTATTCTCACTTCATGATAGTATTCTGACACAATCAGCTTCCATCTTAATGACACTATCCGTCTTGCGCGGTCCATTGATGCAACGAGCGTCCTCCACGGCAAACGAATACGAGGCGCAAACTGGCACCTTCGATTTCCACATAGCACGAGAACTTCCGCAGGACTACGCCAGCATAATGACAGGTCGTACTCACTCCGTTTCACTCCTCACGAGGAACTTTAGCGACGTGGCCCAGGCATACAGTAACCGGAACAGCATGATGGCCTTCAACACTCGCTGCGACAACTGTACAACTTCTGTTCAGGTATATCGCTGATGGCACCCAACTCACGATATCTGTTTACTGACCTGGCCAAGGGCTTCGGGTTTCAAGTAAACTGCACTGAATCTACGAAAAGCTTCAACCTCACCGTTGGAATGGATCAAAAGAGCATGTCAAGAGCATTCAATGGGTCGGATCTGTTCCAGGTCAACATCACAGAGTACAGCGATTACTCAGTCAACCAAATGGATGACGGATCATTCCTCCGCTACACGACACTCTACAAAGACACCAATGAGTGTAGTGGGAAACTCAAGATCCAGACTTGTGATCTGCACGCTGGGATCTCATCGTTTCCCGTGTGGCTAGACGGGAGCAAGGTGGAACTTAAGGGAACCTGGAAGGACGACAAGTTTGTCACGCGCAAGTACGAGCTGGCCTTGTTGATGGTATTCTGAACCTACTCACTGACTAACATCTGATCGGTAGATACATGCTTCCAGCTACCATGGCAGCGAGCGGCAGCGGCAACATCCTCGGCGGCTTCAGCACTATTGTTGACGCCCTCTACGGGTCCTCAGCTTGGATGGGCTTCACGGGTGCCACGGGCTACGATGTTAGCTCTGACGGTCTAGCCGCAACCCAATACATGACCATGAACAGCACCATCCCTGGATGCGAGGACACGTGGGCAAATCCGATGGACGACCTGATCGAACTCACGCGCGACCTTGGCTTCCGAGCCAGCTTGCAATATGCCCGATTCAACGCGACAGACAAGCAAAGTGCAGAGTTCAACAGCGGCACGACGACCTTGGTCTACGTGACGGACTTCCACAAGATGTGGATCGCAGTGGGCGTCTCGCTGGTCGGCATCTTTGCGGTGCTCCCGATTTTCTGGGGCTGGTGGGAGCTGGGGCGCGATGTGAGCCTCAACCCCTTGGAGATTGCAAACGCCTTTGGTACTGTCGGCGAGCAGTCGCATCTCATGAAGGGTGTCGATCCGAACCAGAACGTGGGAGGAATTGTGCGCGCAGTCGGTGATTTGGGACCCGTGAGGTATGGAGCGTGGGAGATTGGTGAAGGTGTGGTTAGGCTTGGCTTTGCAGGGGCGGGGGTGGTGAGGAATCCGTCAAAGGGGGAGAGGTTCAACTATTGATGTTCGGCTTCTTGCCTCGACGGTTACTGAATCCGCCAAACTCTTTTTCTACCCAGCTCTTCCCATTTACGCGTTCAGCGGAGGACGGCAAACGGTTGAGTCTTGACCATTAAGGGCTATATCATTCACACCGCTTCGGGCTGTAACGCCGTACCACTTTTGTCCTTGCACTGGATAGCCGTCTTGGCTTAGGAGCAGGACTCTCAGGCGTATGATGGCTACCGGGTACATGGCTCCGAAAGGGAATCTCGCGCTATCACACCTGGCCGCCGAAGGATGCTTCCCTCCTCGCGTGTCTAACGCCCTCACTACTTCGCTTGAGAATACGCCTTCCCTCTCGGAAGCTCGTATAACACATCCTCTAGTCCAGAAAGCTACTTTAACTGGGTCTACCCGTGTTGGGAAAATCGTTGCTAGCTTGTGCGCCAGGAGTCTCAAAAAGTGTACGCTCGAGCTAGGAGGTAATTGTCCGTTTATTGTCTTTGAAGACGCGGATATGGACCCAGTCGTCACTCAATTCATATCCTTGAAGTGAAGGCATGCGGGACAGGCATGTATTACAGCAAATCGAGTGCATGTCCAGAAGGGAATCTACGAGGAATTTGTTCAGTCGGTTGTAGAGAAAACGAAACAGCTTGTGGTTGGGCACGGCGCCAAAGTTGGCACGACTATGGGACCTCTCACCACCCCCCGCGGGCTAGACAAGGTTGCTGCACAAGTGCAAAATGCACTCAAACGCGGAGTCAGGCTTGCACTGGGCAGTGGCTAGGCACATCAAAATGTGACGTTTGCTGAAGGCTTCCCTTGGGTGCAGCACGGTTGGCGAGCCCCATGGAAAGAGCCTCCTGAGCGCCCACTGGACGGCCGGTGAGAACAATGTCTAGTGCTTGTCCAAGACCGACGACTGCTTGAAGGCTGATAGATCCAGAATCAATCATGGGAACGCCGAATCTCCTCGAGAAGAGGCCAAAAACAGCATCCTCCTCCTCGGCCACTCAGATATCACCAAGGAAACTAAGCTCAAGGCCACCAGCCACTGCATATCCCGACACGGCGCAGAAGACAGATTTGCGGATCAACAGCCTTGTTGGCCCGCAGGGACCATAGTTCCGCCCGTCCACGCTTTGCGCGATGTTTGGCCCGCTGTATTGTTCATCGCGGTTGGCGAGCTTTGCGAAGTCCTGAAGATCGAAACCTGCGCAGAAGTTGCCGTGCATGCCGTAAAACACGCAGACCTTTTGTGTAGCATCGTCTTCGAAGGCGATGAAGGCTGAATAGAGTTTCTGCGCTGTAGGGCCGTCTACTGCGTTGCGTCTGTGCTGTCGATTCAGGGCGATTGTCGTGATCCCTTCTGGTGAGCTTTCGGTAATGACTTGGTTCGCATCAATGGGTTCATTCCGACTCGGTGCCATGGTTACTCGTATTGAGGGGGGGGCAGGAAATAAGTTAATGGCTGGACCAAGATGACTGCATTCCCCGATTCAAGTATCGAGGAGTGGACTGATGCGGGGACTTAACACCCCCGAGATGACTGTCAAAGGTATGGATGATACAGCTATACAGACGAGGAAGCATGAAGGACTTAAAGTGAGTGTTGTTGCCCAGAAAAAGCCAATAAGGACCGCTTGTCTTACCATGCACCCGCTTCATAAAATACTAGGTTAGTTTAAGACGTTACTACAAGTGTTAACGACGGGTCGGGTCCGATAACGTTGTAGAATTTGTCGTCGTAGGTGTGGAATAGCTTAGCGGTGAGGCATCTGGCCTACCCCTAGTTATGTCGTCTGGTCTATATTCATTCCTATGGAGTTTCGATAGGGGATAACTGACGTCTCATAAGCCCCGTTAGGTAAAACGAATTCCAGAAACAAAGGGAGCCATGGACAAGATCCTCAGCGGTACGCATTCAAATCTACTCACTCAATTGTTTGCCACGAGGTCACGCACTGATTATTAATAGATCTAAGGCTGCTTGTTGCAGAATTGATACAGCATCAATCACTAACACTCTACCATTTTTTATAGTTTTTAGCACAGTGAATTCCATAGATTGAGTACGCTGAAGGTTAAAGCCTCGATTAAAGTAACAAAAGCCATCTATAGCAAACAGGATCACTATTTGCGCGGCCTTCATAGGTATTGCTAGCCGGACCTTAGTCCGAGGCCTGGTTAGAAATTTATAATCTATTATATAGTCTCCATCGGTCTGTACATCACTGTTGCTATTCTTTACGGTATAAAGCTAAGATACTGGAATGATAGTGAGTCTGGTTATTGCTTTTATGGCCGGTGGAAAAACCGTCCACGTCCATCAATAGATCGGATGATTCTGATTTTCAACTGTATATGGTCTCATTGTGGTGCAATAGTTGGTTACTTCACTAACAGGCCATCTGGTGATAAGTTGGATACATCTGGGAGTGAAAATTGTCCACCATGTGATCTAACTTTAGTTGGGATGGAAAAGTCCATTTAGATCACACTCTCGACACCAATCATACAATTAATTTCCCGCAGCTCTTCCTTATTTTCGAGACGAGATAACTGAATCAAAGTGTTTTAATTGGGAGTTCTGGGAACCACTGGGGCCTTAGATAGGTAGTTGCCCTCGTGCTGGCTACTGCTACTTTGTTGACCTGTGTGCAGGGCCGTTACTGCGACCGTCGAGGACCGTCGTATATGCCAAAAACTCTGGCCACCGAAATCTTTTATCTCTAGCAATGGCTTTACAGTCTGGCATTCCTATTCTGAAAGTCCAATTCCCAGTCTGACGTTTTTGGCCTGGCGCTTTTGGCTTGGCGTTCTTCGCTTAGCGTTTCTAGTCTTCATCATCTCTGAATATAGTCAAGCATACTCACCACCAGTAGCGTTTTCCTCTAGCGACTTGGAGCATCCGGTATCTTTGCTCTCGCTGGGGTATTAAACCGTGCTTCCGGTCAAGGTGTGACTACAAATCTCCTTCCAAGTCAAACGCAATTGTCGGCTCAAGATGCCAAAGAAACCCAACTCTATACGATTGGACACTCTACTTTCTTCCTTAGCTAATTGTTTGTCCATGGCTTACATGTAGTTCTGGAATAGTGCTCACGACTAGCCCCCCTTACTTCAACCTCATTGTGACCTAGTGTCCCGTCCTATGTTGATCTTTAAACGGACTGGCGATAAGAAATGTTTTGCTTGGACCTGTCTTGATGGTTTCTACTTATTTGAAAAACAATTATATGAATCATCAGACAAAACTCAAGCGACACATGGCCCAGCGTAGATCGCCACTTTTTACAGCCTTTCACTCGGTAACTCAACTTCAGCTCAGCTATCTATCCGCCCTCTAAATAGCACCACCACTACATGACTTTAAAGATCCTTTCGGTAGAGCGTAAAATGAAGCTGCATTCTTTCGGCTTGACCCGGCGTAAACTCATTTGTGCTACTTAATGATTAGCCTGGAATGACATGTGTAGCAAAGAAGAGTACTACTAACCAAGTATCATCAGAATAATCCATAAAATTATGAATAGGGTCTACTCCAGGCAAGTCAGGGCATGAGTCCCTTCCGATAGGACATCCCCCTGAGCCACCAGACTGCGCTGGCGTATCGTTAACCTGATCATTGATGGACTCGCAAAGGCGTCCGTGAAATGTGTGCAAGAGGCCAAACCAGTGGCCGACTTCATGAATAGCCACATGCCCTCTTCGAGGCTCATCAGTGCTGTCCTGTCCCGTAGCGGGCATACCAGGCATGGTGTTTGCGTTGAGAATGCAGCCGTCGGTCCAAAAGTTGTCATAGTCAGGATTCGACGACGTAGGTGACGGCAAGTTGCACGATCCGCCCAGGCCTGGGATCAGGTCGCTGAAGAAATACACGTTGAGCGAATCATAAGAACCTCGTCGATTCGCTCTGAAGAATGCAACGTACGCATCCCAGTCGTCTATCCCGCCGCCTTCGCCGTAGAAGCCCTTGCCTATCGTATCATCGACGATGCGGGAAGTGTTGACGAGCTTGAAATCGAAGCCATGTGGGAGAAAGGCGCTGCGGAGGGTTTCAAACTGCAGATACTGAGTGAGCTATTCCAAGACTGATCTGGCTGTGTACTGACCTGTGTATCCAGCGTGTTGTCGGTAATCAGGTCTTGGTTTGCACGGGTACTAGCGACGTGAAAGAAGACGTCGATAAGATGCGTCTCGGCCCTCTCTGCAGCTGTAAGTGCACTGATATCTTGTTCAGGTGGCACATGGCTGGTATTGGTTCCACAGTAACCGAGGACGAAAGACGGGCTTACTGACGACAAAAAGAGCGTCACTTTAACCAGAGCGTCGAACTTCATGATGGCGCTGCACTTAGTTCCCTAATGACGTTTGCCGAATGACTAGTGCTCGGCTTGAAAGGGCTATTTATCTTTTCCAATTTGGATAATATGCTAATTGTGTTCTGAACTTGAAAAACGAGACACTTACCATCGTCACATTGCTATCATCCGACCTGCCTAACTCGGTGTGACCTCCTCGCGTAGTGCCTTGGCCTTCGTATTATTAACCTTGCACTTGCACAACTACCCCGGTAGTTTCCCCTTGAAAGGTAACGATCAACAATGTCGCAAAAGCTATACATGAATACGAGCAGTGACGATACGGCCGTTGCATTGATCCGGCAGAAAGGGCAGGTGGTCACTCTTCCCGAGGGGCACGGAACACGGGCCTTATCCCAGATCAGCCCATTTGCGCTGATGAAGGCTTAAAAGTTGAGGATTAGATAGCCAGATGCCGCACTTGGACATTGCACCATTGTAGAGGTAGGTTTTGCTATCTTCAAGGTTAAAAGCCTCAACCGCCAGTCTACCTTCGTGGATGCAGATGTCTCCCTAGTACCTAACCCTGCAATGCTATGATTTATGCCTGATGAGTCTAGATAGTTAGCAGGCGGGCGAAACTGGAGGGACAGAAATTAACTGTTTGCGTATTTTTTAGGCGCTGATGTCCGACTCTCCGACTCGCAGTCGACGACAAGAACATCCAATATGAAATCTCGATTGTTCACTCAAAACGTAGCGCCAAAGAGGTACGAAAGATCGACCAGTAAACTAACAATTATGGCGACTATAACGCCCATGAGGCCTTTGGCGGCTAATGCTCTTGGCTGTGCCATAGCGGCGAGATGATGCCTTGCCGGTATCGAGCATGACGTACTCATCGCACGAAGTCGGTTTGGGCAAGAACCGCTGTTGCATTATTATCTAGTCGTCCACTATGGGTATAAGAGAACCATAGGATAATCTAAGTTGTAACACAAGGAAAATTGTTCATATCGAGAGCCTGAATTGAGCTTGAGAAGTAAACATAGCTTGGCAACGGAAGAAGCATCGATCAACTTTGCGTGGATAGTCAGTCACTTAACTGCTCCCAGCATCACGACAGATCTAGCAGCTTCCTTCAGCCTTTTCTCAATCACTAGACCTTTAATGAATCGGATCTCGACGGCCCTGTAGGTTAGTCTTTGCCATCTGCCCGGTCGAGGTCGATAGGTTTAACAACAAAAGATATTGTTTAGGACCGAAGCTAACTTTAACCAATATACACCCATCGGAGCAGTCTGACAATACCAAGTCAGGGCTGAATATAAACAATTCAAAGAAAATAAATCTGAACATTATGCTTTATTCAGTGAGTGTCTCCTCCCAGATTCGTCCATCACGTTGAGACACTGCGTTGAAGTGCACGCATTGGTTCAGCAAGTACTTGGACATTCTCACTCTCGCCCGCTCCTGTCATAGCTGCCCACTGATCCCTTCATCCCTCAAGACCATTGTTCCTTTGCTTTCCTCTAAGGAAGTCTGGAAGCTGTGCTACTGCCCCCAAGCCTTCCCTGCCGCTGGGACGTCAACTCGTCTACAAGTTTCTAACTCCTCTCCTCGCTTGAATTTCCACTGGTGAGAACCCTGCCTAATCGTCCAAGGGCAAAATAAAGTATAGTACGGCTTGATCTGGTCTATAAATGGGGTTAGAATCCGGCCTTAGAGTCCTCATCCATGGCACCCGAGTTCAGCTATAACCCTCAGACATATATCTCAGAGCCTCATTACCTGTGGTCACCGTGTCCTCCTGTTCGACCTGTTTACCCGTCAGTCGCCGCCGGCGTCCTCTGCATTCTGGACGCAATAGCTGGAAAGCAATATATCATCCTGCAGATACAATCGGATGGGAGGGTGGCCTACTCTACCCCATTCGGTAGAAGAGAATATTGCGTTCTCATAGCATTGCATGTAGGATTAAGGCTAAACATGAACCCTGAATGCAGGATTACTCATCATAGTGCTGCTATCATTGAGTCGTCTGATGCGCGGCGCCATCTTGAGTTGTGTGTCTCACTCACGCTAGCGAGACTTAATCGCTAAGCCCCCTCTACCGCCCATTGCGACTGCTGCTCGCTCATGGAACGGGATGGGGATATGCTGGGAATCAGCGTGCAAAGGCTTTCTCCCTCGGCAACTGCTAACGCCAACGCCTAATCCCAGGACAAAGCGGCAAGCTAGAGAAATGAGTTTGGTGGTGAGGGTCTGTGAGTGTCTATGAGAGCTCTAGTGTCTGGAAGCCCGAGGAAGTAATAGAATTAGGTATTCAGTAGGAAGAGAGGGTCAGAGTACCAAGTACCATCTCAGGCGAACACGGCAATTCTCTACGACTTGTATAGTACCTAGACAATACTCACACCACCAACCGAGCAGTAGGGAACATTATAGCCAAACAGGATAGGATTACCTGTATTATCCTACTGGCTTCAGGCTGGCTTGGCAATGCAGTGCCTGCGATATTTGCCGTAAGTTTCTGAAATCATGAATCACCTCAGTATTCTGGCTGTCTTAGTCGTTGAACTATCAAATTTCTAGAGGGTTGACTGACTACTGCAAGCAGTGACCTCATCAGCGAGCTGCCCATACCGATGTTCAAATATTTCCGGGATACCAGCGTTGTTCTTCTCAATCAAGCCCTTGTTGCATCTAAAATTTTCAATCCTTTGAAAACCCACAACCACCCTATAATCACTCGACTTCCCTCCATGCTTTTTATTACAGACATAGGCAACCATAACGACTCGCAGGTTATCTTTCAAGTCCAGTCATGCTCCTAAATCGAACAACATAGTAGTTACCTCCAGTGATTAAAAGTTAGCATGCTTAATAAGGGCGTTTCAACCCTGAAAGACCTGTTCACACGGTACTGACCTCTTCGCTGCGTAACACTTGTAGTCGTTAAAGAATGCTGACGGCTTCATTGTTCCAAGACATACCATCCCCCTTTTCTCTAGTATGTTTGCTGGCGTCATTAGCAATCGCTGTAGGGATGTTATAGAAAGCTTTTCTCACTTGCTGCATTTTGAGCCAGGTGGGGCAGTTCGGGCGCAAAAAACAGACTCATATCCTGCCATTCACTTATCTGATAGGATTCAGCAACTACGGGTGGAGTTTTAAAATCTCTCTAAATGTAGTAGTGTCTCAATTAATTTCCTGAACTTTTTCGCGCAGGGTATTTACAATAGCGTAAACCCAACGTTATTACGTCGTTATTCTGCCCTGCTCGTCTCGTACTAGACTCATAGTTATTTTCAGAATTACGTTAAAGATCACCTTGCAAGGATTGTCACTCGGGCAAGTCGTTAATTTTGAAGGCATGATCCCACGCCGCGTCGAGCTTAGTACGAACAGCGTTTATATTATCTTCATTCCCCTGATGCGGACCACTACCAGCAATAGCTGGACCATGGTCAATAAGTTCTCAGTCTGTCATTCTGAAGGTAGTAGAATCTTTGAGCGTTCTAATGAAGTATTGAAACTAGTCGGTACTAAGGATACTCTAGCTGTGGAGGAGAGAAGTTATTAGGCAATACACTCTTGTGTCCTGTTCCAATGAGCGCCGTTGGCGGCCAGTCTGTAGGAAAAGTGCGTGCTCGATTCGTAAGGTTGAAGCTTGCAACGCCTTTAAACGGTCTATAGTCGTGGACATCGATGAAGCTTTCTTTACGTTGAACGCCATCCTGGTTATGCTCTCTGTATACATTGACGTATAAACAATCAAGGAACATCTACAAGGCATCGAAGTCTCTCCAGCTTTGCTGTTACTTAAGATACTAAGAGACAAAGGAGCCTCTAGTGGCATCCGAATCTGTAGCAATCCCGGCGTCCCACGTACTCTCCCCGACGAGCGTTCCGGCAAGTTTGCCTCTATCTACTAACTATCACTAATGCTATACGACCCGACGATTAGCACTCACTCACATAGCAGGGAACATACAGACCTGAAAAGATCATCAAACAAGCGTTGTTTTTCTCTGGAAGGTCCTTACTGCATTTACGGTTGAGCACCTAAAATACAACATGGTTAATGGTGAGTATTCCCTCAATATTCCTTTGCGTGCCTTTCCATGCAGATGTTTCGTTACTGCATGCATCAGCTTTTCTTCAAAGGTGAGCCTATATTTGAGATTGTACGATTTATTTTCGAAATGAAAATTCATATAGTTGATGGTATTCCTATTTTGGAGTACTTCCTTGTAGCTGTTGGTTCTAGACAACTTTGAAGATTACTTTTCTGTTCAGATGCGCTTTAGATCTTGGGCCTGAACTGTGTTTGGGTACTTGTGTGATTTGGCTTCAGATTCGTTTTTCTGCTGCATGTCTTATTTGAGAACCTGGACACTGGTGTCACTATTGCGTTCTGGTCAGTTGCTGTTCTATATTTAAACGGCTGGTTCTGGTGCAGGGTTACTCGGCCTTTTCGCTGTGGAGTTGTCATCCTCTTTCATAGTTCGCTTAGGAATCAGGATATCTCGTCGCGTTATGATAGGAGGCTCTTGTGGGTCAGCGTTCTGCATCGGCAGCGTTGACAGCTGTATGGTTGTGATAACTTGGTTGGGTAGTCTCGGGGGCCGTGTTGTTTAGGGTAGGGATCATCGGATTGTCCGTCCTAATTCAGCTTACCTGCCGAGGAACCAACGTACCACTTTTAGCCCCTCGTTTCAAGATGTCTGAGCGCACCTCACCGTATTTCTCATTTATTTTCGCACTTCTCTTCATTCTAGCATTGATCCGGTGGTACTATATGTACGACTTGGAGCAATTGTCGTGAACCTGCGGAACCCGACTAGCTTCTCCTCACTCAGCAGTCGACCCTATCTGTGTCAAGAAGCTGCATTCGGTATGGACACAATGGCGTCCCTCCAGGAGTCTCTACCCCCTCTCAAAATCTTCCTCGACGTCGACGAGTTCCAGAACCAAGGCATGACGCCGTGGTTCAGCTATTCCGTCACTCTGCCCGAACAACCGCTACCCAGCCTATCAGAGCGACCAACGATCAAGACACAGCGTCTCGTGGTCCGTCCACTGACCGAAGCCGACTTGGATGCCTTCCACGAGCTACGCCGCCTGCCGGAGCTGCAATTACATTCCAAGATCCGCGGCCGGCCAGACAAGGACAAAGAAGAGACGAAGCGAGTCATCGATCGCCTGACACAAGATACGGACAGCAATTGGTACTTTGGCGCCTTTCTCCAATCAACGAATGAGCTCATCGGCGAGGGTGGCATGCCCGATTGCCTGCACATGTTCACGTCGACGTCTGGATGGCCCGAAGCCGAGTTTTTCATCAAGCCTGCGTATTGGCGACAGGGATACGGCACCGAGCTGTTCAACGCCGTGATGGACTCGTGGTGGGACTTGCCGCGACAACGGAAGCGACATCAGCTTCATCCCGTCATGGCGCCTGGGAAGGAGGCGGGCGATGAGATGTTGGAGGGCGTTGTGTTCCATTGGGAAGTGGGTAACGATGTGGCGCGGGATTTCTTTGCAAAGGTCCTCGAAAACTCGCCCGTCATTGCGCAGGGCGGTTATGAGACCATCGATGACAGAGAAGGCAGAGAAGGGAATCTGGTTCATTTTACTGGACCAATGGCTGCTCGTCCCGGGCCTCGGACGATATAATTTAAGAGTGAGGAGGGATTGTGTATCTTGATATCCTGTCTTAATACATACGCTAGAGTAAGAGTAAGATTGACCTGTGGCTGCATTTACGAGTTTGAGAATGTGAGATGGAATATCAATCTAGCTAATTGATATTAGGTAAGCAAATACTAGTAGTCTGTTTAAACTTGGTCTGATAATATATGAATTCCTCATTCTTGCCTCTCCCTATCAACTTGCTCCGATAGCCTTACCTTAATGGGCTTGAGATTGCTTCCACGGCAGTCAATCAGCTTCCAGACACAGGATCTTCTTCATGAACTTGGACGATATTTAGGGCAATGCAGATGAGAACTTGAGGCTTTCGTCCTGGGCACATTGGGCATTCATTATATCTGACTGATGCAGCTTCTTCTCCCTAGAAGATAACTCTATTAGGAGCCTACACATCTACGCTTGGTGATAAAACAGCCAACACCACAGGTAGCAACCATGTCATCTAAGCGAAACAAAAAGTCAGCTGTGATTAATGAACGAAAAATGCTGCTCCATCACAGACAGACAATCGAGCAGAATGTGTAAGAGACTCGGTCGCAGGCGTCCGTTCAGACATCAGCTCAAACCTCGCCTTGAGGATCATGATCAAATTTTCAGCAGTGGGCCACGCCTGTCAGAGTCACAGTGGAAGGATCAGGTCAAAGAGCAGGGGTAGTCTAAACCCTGCCTTTTTTTTGTTGAAGTGCTTATGTGAGTTCTTTGATGGAAGGAAGATGTGGGTAACCATACCGCTTCTCTAACTCGAATTGTGAAGTTGCCCACTCTTGCTTGACGTGTCACATTAGCCACCCAACCACCCAATATGAATACGGTCGCGCCACGTCACCAAAGTAGCGGTGAGAATCACACTGCCAGACCAATAACCACAGGGCAAACTAAACCCAAGGTTCCGTCAGATAGTGAGCAACAAATGCTGCACAATTAATGAAGATTGCATTTTTGTGGTGCAGGGGCTTAAATGGTTGCCTGTCACGTTTCTGATAAAAGAGACTGTATCTGAATAAAATATAACTCGGACTGCAATCGGCCATGATCCCAGCCATTAAAGTCTGACAAAGGGCGAGATACATCCACGATCTCTTGCTCAAAACCAGATAGTATGGACCTGTAAGATCTCTTGGTTATTAACTCTTGCATCAAGTAACTCCAGGCACCAAGATGACTGCTTGCTAGTTTAGGGTAGAAGGGCTTGTTTTTCTTCCCTTAATAATTTTCTCAAAGTTGCCAATCCTTTCACGGCCTGCAATCTGAACTTCTTCACTCCGCATCTGTCCTGATCAATCGCCCAAGTATGATGAATTCATCGGTCCCTTACTACCGTCCATCACTAAGGACCGAAGCCCGCACAGCCTTTGCTCGACTTCCGCGCCCCGAGCAGACTGCGAGAATGCTGAGCCAGCTCAACTTATGCCATGCAACGCTGGAGCAGACCCTCTTCATCCTTCCGCCTGAGAGTACTTTGGCCAACAAGATCCAGAGCGTCGTGAATGAAATCCGATGTCGAGTTCTGGCGACAATGACTCCCGAAATAGTCAACGACTCTGATACCAATATTCAACCTTCACCATTGCCACCATCTACGCGAAATGGCCTATTCACTCCGTCATCGCCCACATCACACAAGTATCAGCACAAGGTTGATCTGACGCCATCCGACATTGATCCACTTCCGTTCAATCTCTCGCATAAAAATAGTCATGACGCGCCGTCAACTCCCACTCAAAGCATCAGGCCCAACAGCGAACAACAGTCCAATATTGAGCTTCCATCAACGCCCTTAGGCCAGATGCTCCCTCCACTTGATACCGAACTCAATATCCCCTTCGCCCTACGCCAGAACACCAGAAAGCACAATCGAACTGAAGGCATTGATGTGTCTACGCCGTTGAAGCGCCAGCGACGCAGCGCGATCTACTCTGATCTCGAAGACGACGGGAAATCACCTCGCCCGTAGTGGTTGTATGCAGAAAGGATGGCCGAGTAAGGACATAGATAGCATGAATGATGAGTATAACATGAATCAATACTCTCGTCCAAGACTGGACACTCTTGTGAATGAAGGTTCTCAATATTGAGATCGTAGTTAAGACCGTAATAAGCCCATCACAGACTTTGCAAGTCGTTCAGGAGTCCCTAGCCAGACAAAGGAGGAGAATGGTGAACCTAGCTCGATTTGCTATTAACAACTAGGGCTTAGACATCTCAGTGATAGAGTCTGGACCATTAGGTAGAGGATTGTTTACCATCACCATTTATGAGCCACCGTGCTACTAAGCTTACTCAATATAGGTCTGGCTGCAATCCTCACTGATACTGAGGTTTATACCATCTTAACATTAGCATCGCCAGCTTCTATGACTATCATCAAAGGCGACCGTGTTAAGAGCCTGGGGCCATAGCGAGCAGATAGGGAGCATTTCGGAGGCTTGTAAGGGTGACGAAATTGCGCTGGGTGATTGTGTTGCAACCAGGAAGTGCACCCTTGGACTGGATTAGCGAATCGATCGGAGACTGTGCCCCGAGTGCATATTTGATTAGAGACATAATAACGTGGAGAGTGCAATTGGGAAGGCCCTCTTCCATAAATGTATGGGTGTGTAAAATCATCACGCTCTAGCTTCAGTCGAGTGCATAGAGTTATGAACCCAAAAGTACTGATTGAGGGTCTCAGAGATTCTTACCTCGCTTAGTTGATAGGAGAGTGGCACTACCCGTAATGTGGGTTCGTTAATCGTCTCCATGAGAAGGCTGTATTGCCTGCCATTTTCTACCTTGATATTTAGTTCAAATTTCCTCACTATACTTCACTTACTCCCTTCTGAGGCCTTCGTTCTTCATTCATATACCCTTTTTAATGGCTCAAAGATCAATATGGCCGGCACACTTGAGACTCAGATGAGCTCTGCTGAACGGCCTTTCGCAAGACTGCTCCCAACTTGATCGTATGTGCTAGGTACTACCCTGTTTATCGAGGGCGAATAATTGACCCTGCGGAAAAAAGGATTCGCCAATAGTCTAATCAAGATGCCCAGAAGCGTCATATCTTTCAATCCTTTTCAACATATCTTATCCTCTAAGTAATGCCTAGAAGGCTTTAACATCCCCCCCTAACTTTCCTATGGAATACCCATCAGAGAAACACTCTTGCTATCAGCTCGGTGATATTCAGAGTATTTTTTCAGAAGCCTCTGGCAGTTGGTAAGCGAAAGGCTAGCTCGGGATATAATTTGATACACCGTAGAGGCTCCACCAAAGTCGATGCGAATGGATATCAGGCAACCCACCAAGCACTATAGTAACCAGAAGGTCTCTGCTCGTATAGCACTGTTGGATTGCATTGGAGAAGTGGTATTATGTCGATGTTACTGGATTTATCTTGTATAGCTGAGGCCGGTCTCGCTCTGGCTGTAGTCTCCTGGTTTCTATATGGAATACAATAATTACGGGCTTTCATTTCACCAGAGAGCTTATCTCACAATACCACGCATAACCAAGTGGCGAAGCACAGAGACTATAGATCTTCTGTCCTCCATCTTGCCAGTCTTGAATGAATGGCTTTAGGGTATCTATGTGTTCCACCACTGGTGCTTCCATCATGCCATCCCGATTCCCACCCACCTCGACTGAACATCTATCTTGGCTTTGAGATAGCCATCGTCTACGCTCTCTCGAGGTTGATGCTCCTGATGCCTTACTCGATCACGACTTATAGATAGATGTGTGGTAGTTGAGTGATTAGAGTATATAGCAGTGACCTAAGAGAAGTGGTGCGTACGTGTAGGCATCGATTGTAATATGGGGTCCGTTGAGCTAATCTATTCTATCTATATGTTCAGTTGCTTACTCTAACTACTTACTTTTCGCTACTTGCTCTCTTCCTAGAGACCACTCTGCTCTGCTGAGCTTGCATACACTTTACAGGCCTACTCAATATAACTCTAATAACAGCACTTTTCCTTCGCATAATGGGTTGTAGTGGAATATAGACCCTCCCTGCCATTAATCTTGAGACGGCATACTTGAGTCGAGTGCTAGAATGGCGGAAAGAAGCACACCGAGGCCTTCTCTATGCTTCCGCTTAGTGGTACCATTTGCCATCTTCTTCACTACCCTCTCGAGTGGGCGCAGTTATGATGGTGCGGGATCGCGTCTGCCCGTGAATTGTGATAGAGAAGCCGACCCATACAAAGCACAGTTTGTTAAAGAGGTGTAGGCAAGCGATAATGGCCTCATCGGTAAGCCACCTCCTCCCACCAAACATTCGTAGAGAGTCCGTGCTGAACCTAAATTCAGTGCCATTTACGAGGCTTATGCCACCAGTGATAGAGTCCTGTACCTGCTTGTATGATCTGTCAAGCACGACACATCCGGTAAACAAACATGGGCTTGAGAACGCCAAGCCCTAGCGAAACTTGTCCAGGGCAGCCCTGCCTATCTCTATGAGCAGTGTTGTCCAAGCCGCCAGGAGTCTCAGAACAGTTACCTTCTCCAGACTACCTGCTCACTACCCAGCAGCTCTCTGACGAATGGAGCTAATAACGGTTCTGGAGACTAAGCAAGCTACCTAACACACTTTAGTTAACTCTCTTCCCCGTCAACTCTCAATAGAGGAGCATACTACGCATTCTCAAACAAGATTCGAGAGCCAAGCTCCTCCACCAACCTCAACCACTTCCACCCACCAGTCAGGTATATGCCGAGCTTCCTGCAGTATCGCTCCCATTTCTTCTTGTTATTCTCGTCATCTTCAGGCTTAAGGTCGAGGACCCTTCCCGACGCTTCTCGTGCGGCCTTCTGAGCTATTGTTAAACCATCGCCCAAAATCAGGCGACAACCGTGACCGGAGAGTGAACAGACCCTTATATCACTCTCCGTGACCTGAGTTCAAGAGGGAAATTCACTCTGAGCTGTCTGACTAGTATGTCTGTTCCTGTCCGGTCTTGTTTTCCTCGTCTCTGAACGAGTTGGGGAGGACCTTCTACGCTTCTCGCGGGTTTCCCAACGAACTGAACGGCCGTATCTGCTCGCTACTTCTGTGGATGAACTGGCTTGTTCTAGCCATATTTGCTGATACCCTCAAGACCATCGCACCCATGCCGTTACTAATTCCCGTCTTGGTCCTGACGGTCGTGATAAGAGTGAGTCTGAGGTCGAACCAATTCTCTTGTTGACGTCTTTAATGTGGACTGTTTGACGTCCTCGTGAGCAGTTCATGGCTGCGTATCGTTGCCGGGTATCTCGTTGCATCCCTCGAATGCGGTCTCGCCATCCTCATTCTCGACGATATGTTTTGGTCTAATGGAGTCCGGAGGCTTGGCAGCAGACCTAGGCTCGATGGCTGACTTAGGCGCGATATCTTTATGAAATCTGACATTACAAATGCATTCATAAACACATACCAGACTTATCAGCCTTGAGCTTCACAGTGCGTAGAATTAATCGTGGGCGGTTGTAACTATGCACTCGTAACCTAGCCCTATATTTCCCTCAACTGCTGCAATCTTTCATCAAGCAATCAGTGGCATTGAGTCGCTAAGACTGTTGATCTCAATGAGATTTCCAGGGAAAGCCTTGGGAATCCTCCCTCTTCGACGCAAGAGATCACAATGGACTCACCCCCATCCACTCTACAGTCAAGCATTGTTTAGTAGTCCACTTTCTATAATGCATAATGGGCGCTTGGGAGTCCTAATGCTAATGTCTTATACGTAGTGAAATATCCTTGTGCCCGAACTTCCCTCTTTGAGACTGTATAGGCACAGGTTAACCGGGTAACTCAATGAGTAGGTATGGCAACCATGTTGTAGTGGTTACTTAGGGTGACGGAAAGAGATAAGGAGAAGGTTGAAGTTCATTGATAAGAGATGAGTTAAGCCTGTCTCTTCATACCTATTATATGACTGCTGCCTATTCCACCATTCACCAACTTGCTTAGTGTTTGCGATCATGGGTTGTGTAGCAGCTTGTTCAATCGCATATATGATTTCCCTAGCAATCTGCTTGTTCAATCGCGAATGCTCCCTGAAAATGCTCCACCCTCGTAGAGCCAAACATGGGATTTCGACATCGATATCGTCGACGGTTGAGAAAACTCAGCATGATTCGCGCTTAAACGAGAGCCTGCAGCACAGGGAAGAAGAAGACCGAGACGACGACAAGTGCTAAGACCGCCAGGACTCAATAGCCCCGAAGTATGCCTAACAGCGTTATGAACCAAGGTCAGAACTACCCTGTCCACTAAGCGACATAGCAAGGAGCACAGAGAAAGGGGCAAGGACGGCGAGAATGGATGCCAGGAGGATAAAGACGGCGAGAGAACATTGAGAACGAGAGGTGTAACTATGCTGAGGACATCGACGCTGAGGATGACGTTGAGAAGGGCAATGAAGTTGAGGGCATCGACACCTAATAGATCATAGCTTTCGTTACTATTTACCAGCTTTCTCATTCATCAATCACTCCAACCTCACGAATAACGCAGTTTCTAAAAACAGCCACCAAGCACCAATCTCTCAAAACACCCCCCAGGCACAGTCAACGTCAGAGACCCTAGGTCATACGATGCCTCGTCTCGTCGAATCTCATCCAGCAGTTGTTTCGCCTCTTCTTTGATCACCTCATACTCCAACCATAAAGCCTCTTGGCGAAATCCTCCTTCGCCATCAAGCGCGACGACATGTCGGGCTTCCAGCATGAGAACCCGCTGCTGTGTACTCAACTCTACTAGCTGACGTAGTTTCATGGCGCGAGCCTCTGCCGCAGCTTCGAAATCTTGTACCATCTGCATAGCAAGACGCTGAGTCTGGCTCTCAGCTAGGGTTGGCTGGAGGCTATGCTGGCTGATAGAGCGAGCGCCAGGGCCGACAGGTTGTGCTGTGTTGATGTCGGATGATTGAGGGCTTGGTTTATTGCGACTAGTACTCTCGATTCGAGGTGGCTTTGCTTCGCAACTGATGACTGGCTGTCTCGGTCGTTCCACGGAGGGGAGGACAGGAGAGGGGAACGATTGAGTCCGACTCTCGGTACCGAGATGATGATGGGCCTTGCTGGCCACCACGGCGGGAATGGGACATGATGAGCTACTAGCGGTAGCAGCGCTGGCGTTAGACGACTCGACTCTTCCACTGATTCTAGGAGCAAACCATGAACCTGGCTGTCTTTTGGCCAGGGTCGGTAGTCTCCAAGTTTCTGGCGTTGGCAGCGGCTTTGAGGCTGCCCATCGAGAAGCAGAGAGGCGTGGAGGCTGGTCTCTCTTGGTGGGTGAACACGCCGACTGAGGACTGTCCTGTTGGGAGATGGCTTCGGGTGTTATTGTGCGAGGATGATGCTGCGAGGCGTTCCTGGAAGACAGCCGGCGGGTCGGTAAGTGATACGTGGGCGGAGGTAGCTTGGTCATGTCTTCGCTTTCGTTGTCACTGGAATGGTCAAGGTTGTACCGCCCTGATTTTGTCGAGGATGTGCTCAGAGCCATGGGGGAAGGCATCAATGGGGAAGGCACCAAGAGGGAGAGCATCTCAGGGGAATGCACCATGGGGGCCAATGGTGTAGGAGGTGGCCGCCTAGACCTTGTTGCAACGGCCTGGGGTAATGGCTTGGGCCGACTGACAATTGCGTCATGAGCGACAGCCAGAGCAGAAGTTGTTTCTTCGGCAGTTGTAGGTCTGGATGTTGCAACTGGACTTGGAAGTCAGCTCGAAGGCATGACCGGGGCTGCCCGTGTCTGATCCTTGGCCCACGACTGATCATACTGTGTCTGAACACTGTCCGATTCAAAAATCGAGATAGTCGGATTCTGAGGAGTCAGAGGCGATGGAACTACTCTCTATGCGATCGGGCTCTTCGCGGTCGTACTGAAACGTCTGCTCTGACTGCGGAAGTCGGATCTTCAGGGCCTGTTGGGAACGGGGCCTCGGGTCATCGTCCAGCAAGCCTAGTCGATCAACGGGTCGATCAATAGAACTGTCGCTGCGAGTGGAGTTTCTCTCTTGCGGTCGGATGTCTGGGATGGTTGTAGTTGGAGTCGGCGAGGCCCGAGCCTTGTCTGGGTTGATGGGCTCACCGTCGATGAGATGGCTCGTCTCGATGCCTGACGTGGTCTCGTCCATCTGCGCTCGCTGCTTCGCCATGGCCTTCTGCAAGCTTGACTCCTCGCCGCGCCACGTCGGACTCGCCCACTTATCCCTCACAGCGTCTGGCCACCGGGTCTTGACCCTCTTCTCGTCCTGGCAGTGATACTCAGCAAGACCGAGCTTCTTGAACTTCTTTAGCTTGTTCTCCAAGCTCGCGAGAAGCTTCCGCCGCACCACGTCCCAGTGCTCGGTGCTGATGACACTGAAGTCGATCCCCACCGACCGGCCAAGTTGGCGCAGAAGGTCTTCGTCTTGGCGCAGGCCCGCCAGACTCATGCTGTGCTTGGCAAGCCATTGCTTCTGGGCGATGTTGTCTGACTCGGTCCAGCGAATGCGTTTAGACGAGTCGTCTTTGAGGCTTTCGAGAAAAATGTCGTTGAATGTACGTTGAGAGTGGTCGGGCTGCGACAGCGTGAGCAAATCTGAATAGCCAGGAGAGGGAATTCTGCGTACTCCTTGACTGAAGATACCCATTGTGGGCACTGTGCTGCCAGATGGAAGAATACGAGAAGGTAGCGGTCAGTCGTGTGTAAAGCATAGCGAATGGAAGAAGAAGACCGATGAACAAAGGACTGCGACCAAACACCCGGACAGACACAGCCCGCATTGCACGTCTCGGCTGGCAGGCAGCCACCGACTTCTCAGCACCCTTCTCCTCCATCATAACACAACTCATCTCTATTCCACCAGCCAAGTTGAATCCTTCATCCATCTTCCCGCTTCGACATTCTCTCAACCTCCACCATGTCACTCCCTCCTTGGGAGTACACCCCTGCCGACGCCGCGGCCGTCAAGCTCTTGCACAGTGTGGAGGAAAGCCCCTCCTACGATACCGCATGGAACGAGCTATCGCGGGCTCAGGTCGACAGCATCCATACCTTGGTGGAAAACAACCCTGAGCTCAAGTCCACCGAGAGAACCGCCAGATCATCGTCGGCGGTCGGAGACTATGACCGCCTGAGCGACTACCCCAGCTTGCCCAGCACGCCCAGCAAGCTCACTGCCTCTGCGTTCCAGCAGCTGCAAAAGGAACGCTACCGCGAAGATCTGGGGCACTACAGTAGTCTGCCCGACACGCCGCGAGCGCTGCCTGCTCACACGTACGAGGAGCTTCACCAGAGGTATCGGGACAGTATGAGCCAGCGTGTCCGGACAGGCAAGCAAGCGATGTCTTCCGTCGTGGCAATGGAAGCTAATGGAGCGACAGAGGCACGACCAGCAACGACAAAGGCCGCCTCCGACATCCCCTCTTGGATGAAACCATCTGAAGCAACGCAACCTTTTGACGAAGAGGCCCAGCTGTCTAACGACATGTCTCTGCTCTCCGACGAGACGGAACAGATGCTGGGCCACATCCACAACAATCTCCTCGAGACGATCGAGTGGGGGAAGCAAGTGCGCATCAACACGTTTCGGCTCATTACCATGCGCGCCCAGCAGCAGCAGCAGCAGCTTGAGACTGCGGGCAACAAAACTGCGGGCAACGGAGCTGCGGGTAATGGAAGGAAGAACAAGCAGCGACGTAATCACAACAAGAAGAAGGGCAAGGGCAAGGGCAGGAGTGGTGGTGATGGGATGCAGTGATAAATGTGCTTGAGTAGATACGTCCTGACTTGATACATTGGCTTGACCAACTCATCTTGGCTGTTCACACTGCCTCATCAATATTACATCAATATTATCTTTCTTCCCTTACGCGCTCCCTGCTCTCATCTCCTACCCGTCCGTTATTTCCTCCCGACCTGGTACGCCATGTCGCTGAGAGAAGACACGCGTAATCTTCCAGGCCGCGAACTGACTCACCATCCCAGGCTAGTTAGGATATATCATACTGCTGGTCGCATGTGATGATGTAGACGCCCGGTAGCTGGCTCCTTTGTGCTGCTAGCCGCGTCACGCTGTCGCCAGCTCATACTGGTCCATGATTTCGAGATGCCACTCTCATAGTTGTCAATAGATCGATACAGGTTTGCTCGCACTGCCCCATCCGTCCAGAGTTTTGCGAGGCGGTGTGTGCTAGGAAGTCCACACCTATATGACCGTATTTCTCACCAGCAATGCCCCTAATTTCTCCCAATCGTTCATCTATGCCCCATCCCACCAGCCGAACTGTAAAGATATCCGTGTTCTCCCAGCGACAAGTCATCCCCGCGGGCCAAAGACGTATTTATCTAACAATCATCCTCCTCAGCGTTCAGTTAACAAATCCTCAGTGCCCGCACAGACAGCCATGCCGTCTTCCTCCTCCGCCGGCCGAAGCATGCGACGCCGCAGAGCTGATGTTGAGGTACTTTCCAATCAGCCGGAAACGGTCCAGAAGGAGAACCCGTGGCCGGAATGGGTGAAAGGGTTACTCAAGTGGTGCATCAGAGGCATGCAAGCCTGGGCGAATGATATGCTGAACAGGCTGCTGGACGAGGAAAAGAAGGCGGATGAGGCACTATCCCTGGCTGTCTCACCTGGCGATACCACAACCGAAGCCAACGACAGCAAAGCAGCAAAAATACGCCTTCCACCCGTGGCAACGGCCGTTGGACGGCCTTCCCGCCAGGATCAGCAGCCTTCGGTTTCGCTTCCGTCTCTGGAGCCTCGACAGTCATCGCAGCTCGGAGATCAGACCACCAACGACGGTCAGATCGCACCAAACTGGTACCGGTGGTCTGCGTTGCGCATTTCACCCTGTTCTTGGAGGCTCCCTGGGCATTTATACCTTCGACGTGCTCCAGCTTTCTTGCCCTGTTCAGACCCGACCCCGCGACCAGCAGCGCCCCAGAGATGCCCGTTATCACGGTTCCGTCTGTGAGTGCCGTCATCATTCCTATCGCCCCCTTCATGTACGAGTCCGCCGGCGTCACCGAGACCACCGTCGATCTCTGCGGCGCCGTCACCGCCATGCACGCGTCGACCGAGCCGTGGACGAAACTCGAGCACATGAACATGGACCACCCTGCGCTCAGTGTTGCAACTACAGAGGACATACACGAACGAATCAGGCGGCTGGTCCCTCACCGAGCAGACCTTTCTTTTTGAGCTACTTGCCACTGTCAACATCTTGGCGACCATGTCCGAGCCCGAGTCTCCCCCTTCCAAGATCGACTTGCTCCTTGCAAAGGCGGACGAAATACAAGCAGCACTTGCGACAATCGAGAGAACCATCGACACCAAACTAAACTCGGCGGTACAATCCTCGCGGCGAGACGAAGAGAACGATGATGATGAGCCGCCGACATGGGCCAAACGCATCATCAACCTCCTCAACCGAGTCAGGGAAGGGGCACAGTGCTTTCGGGCTGAGTTGCAGGTCATTACCTCCCAAAGTACCCACGGGTCCAACACCAGATCGAACTCCGTCTCAAACAAGCCAGACAGCTACCAGGCTAAGAACGTCGTCACCACGCGGGTAGATTCCCAACCTGGGAGCCGGACGGAGCCAGCCAACGAGTCTTGCAAAGACGAAAATTCACCTATTGTACGGTGGTACCTTAGAGCGCACCAGTACTAACACGAGAGAAGTATGTACTAAACAGGATGATCTAAACAACACACACATCGTCACTCCGGTGCGCTCATGTCGCTGAGCAAAATGACAAATTGCCTACCTACGCTGCGTATCCGAGACCTTAATTTCATAAAATCTCTCCGTCCTAAGCAATTCATACCCATCGAAATGCTGAATGTAGTCCAGTTGCTTTAAGAGGCAGGTATATCCTTGTCGGCAGACGGGAGCGCTATCCCAACATGAATGGCTGGCTCGCTGACATTATTGTTCTTGTAGCTTTTAGTGGGTTAGCATTAACGCAATGGGCCAGTATTGACACCTGTCTTTCTTTGCAAGGATCCGCGTATCATACCTCAAAACCGTCATCGCCCCTGGGGCCAGCACCATTTGAAGGGGGAAGTCGAGCGAAAAGCCGAGCCAGCGCTTTATGAAGCAGCGGAGAATGTGGCCGTGTGCGACCTATGGTTCTCCTCTTAACCACCGCGGGCGAGGCTGCAAGATTGAAATGGAGGGAAAAGGGGAGGGGAAAAGCTGGGGTTTTGGGAAGGAAGAGAAGAGGGGAGGGAAGAACTTACAAGGAGCACATCAACGGGCTTTTCCCCATTCATGTAAGGTCCCTGGATCTCTCGAATTTGCGAGATGAGCCTGTCGAGACGCTCGCTAACTTGCCGCGCTGACCTATAATGAGTGAGCAACGAGTACGAGAAGACACAAAGTGAAAGAACACCATACTCTCCGCCTTCACATCCGTCCCTCCAAATATCCCACCCCCTCTCCTGGTCCAGCCCTCTCTGCTTCCTCAATTGTCTAATCTCCACAGTCTTAAGCCCTTCATAGTCGCCATAGTCCCACTCGGCAATATCTTCGGTAACCTCACGTTCCGCCTCGACGGTCGGCAGCTGGAGGAGCTCAAAGGTCTGCATCGCCCTCTTCCTCGGGCTGACGAAAACGTGCACGATACGGGATGGGTCGAGGAGTTTGCCAACGCCCACGAGCTTCGCAGCCGCCGAGGAGACCTGCTGGATTCCCACGGGAGTAAGCTCGATATCCGTGGTACCCGTGTATCTGCCTAACTTGGCCCACTCTGTCTCTCCTATTTGCAGAAAGAATGTTACTCAAAAGCGAATTGTTTACAGTGAACGGAATATTTCTTTTCTGCTTACCGTGCCGCATGAGGAATACACGGGGCGTTAGGGCCTCATGGTCAGACATGATGATAAGTCTCTGCTTGTGGCATAGATAGAATACCTCAAAAAAAGGATAAAGGAAAGAAATTCAGACCACAACGTCAGCAGCGTTCAAATAACTCATATAAACAGGTACGTTTAGCTTCATGCGGTGAGTGACGGCAGAATTCGTTCGTATAAGGAGATGAGAAACGCCCCGCTGACACCTCTCAAACCGACAATTCTGGCCGTCGAGAAGTAGTGTAGCTGACAGTGTTAGAACCCGCTGTCTGCGTCTGGGAGGCGATGACTTCTTTGACGACAGAGAATCAGTTCCCTAGAACTGGAGGCCTAGATTCTGATTGTAGTCCTTTTACTGCCGTAGAGTCCTGTGGCTGGCAGCGAAAGGATAAAAGCGAGGATGGTAAACAGAGTCCTTTTATGTGACCTTGGTGATATACTGTTTGAAGACGAGCTCCAGAATTGCGTGGTTGCTATGGGCTATAGCTGTTATAGGTGGTATACCACCACGTCGTTCAAGCAGAACGACTGTACATCTGACGTTCTGCCTGTGACTACCTAGTATAGTACTATTTGACTATCCGGCTTGTGTGCGTCAGTTTTAGCACTAACTGGAGGATAAGTGTGAGTGGGTTGTTACGGAGCAGGTAGTTGACAGGCTGTAGGGAGAGTTGTGAAGGGATAGGCCGAACCGGGCGGAAAAGAAGGACAATGGTGGAAACATCAACAACGATGAGGATGATGAGGATGAAAACAGTAGCAAATACTCTGCAAAGGACACTTCTACTTGTTTGGTCTGCTCTATCTCTATGCGATACAGACAGAAAGACGCTGACGAGTCCAATATTGACTATACGGCCATTAGCAAATATTCCGCAGGGGTTCTCCCGATTCCGAGTTTCGAAAAGCTTGTGTACATTTGCAACACGAATAAAGAAACTAATACTAGGACGTGAACAAACTTGGACTTGGACTTGGACTTGGAGTCTGGTGAAGTACAGTGGAGAATACTTGGTCAGAGAGCTGAGGACTAGCGGCTATGACCAGTTGCAATACGAATGCGAGGACAGGGGATGATAGAGTGCGAACAGCAGCGCGGTTAATGAGAATGCACGAAGTGCAAACACATTTCAGCCACGTCCGTGTTGGAGCAGCTTCACATGAGCCTCGAGCTTCTCGCGGCACTGGTCGACAGTGTACTCCTACTTGGTGGTGTTCGGCCTGAGAGGGCAACCCAGGCGAGAGCGATTGTGTCTTGATAAATCTTCCGCAGTGTTTATGCATCAATCCCAGCCTTGACTGAGGTGGCCGGGATTGAGACCGGCATAGGTGGGGCCGTCACGGATCCGACTGAAGCAACGGATAGAGGCGGAGTGGGGCCCGGGGCCGGGACACCAACGATGATGTCCGTAGAGAAGCTGGGTGGGCAATTGGTCTTGGCACTGACATATTCTGCGTGGACCTGATATACAGGCTAGCCTTTGGCTTCTCAGCTTTCCTTTGGCTATTGTTTTGGGAGTCTACAATGCATCGATGCGGATAGAGGCCGGGCTGATGTTGCTGGTGTAGTCGGACACCTGGGAGACAGTGGAGGGATGCACACGAATATCAGTCGCTTCAGCCGTCATAACCTTAATCACATTCTTAGTACCTCCCCCGTGATACACCAGGGCATGGTTTTGACGGCTACCTAAGGACCAATATGGGAAACGGGAGCGTCTTCCTCTCTTCGCCTCATGCAACTGAGGTGCTAGGGGCCATGGCCGCTGAGGCTCGTCAAAACCCCAGAGAATTGCCAAAGCTTCTGAGTACCGATGCCAACTTGCTGAGCTCTAGCCGGGACCAGACGACTGGTCTTGCAGGTTTGCCTTTCCATGTCAACACCACCTGGGGCCACTATAGCTCGAGGTCGCGAATTCTTGACACCGTGCGCGTGGTTGATAAGAGAGGCAAGAGGAGATACCCCCTCGGCCTGAGACTCAACTCATACGCCAGCGAAATCCTTTTTAACGAGCCTAAGAGAGGGTCAGCACCTAGGGCAATTGGTATCAAGTATTTGGAAGGCAAGAGCATCTACCAAGGCGATCTCCAGTACAACTCATCCAAACAGGCGACAACACGCCGAGTATATGCTAGGCGGGAAGTGATTCTCAGCGGCGGTTCATTCAGTACACCTCAGTTACTACTACTCAGCGGTATTGGACCAGCTGGGGACCTCAAAGCCCTCAACATTTCCATTGTGGCAGATCTTCCAGGCGTTGGCCGCAACATGCAGGATCATAACGAGATAGCCGTCATCGGACATGCGGCAGAAAACTTCAACTTCGACGCGGCTCCAGGGTTTCCTCGATCTCGGTGCACGCGGGGTGCTCCTAATGATCCTTGCTACGAGCTCTTCCTTGTAGGAACTGGGCCATACACAGAACCCGGCCTCAACTCCGACGTCACATTCCTCAAGACGAACCATTCTACTATAGGAGAACGCGACATTGCCATCTTTTCCGGTCCTTTCAGCTTTCTTGGTATGTGGCCCTCGACCGCAGGTCAGTCATGGCACGACCCCCCCAACATCTGGGGCATTCACGGCGTCCAGATGCATGGCACCAACCGCGCTAGATACCTCAAGCTCAGGCCTGCTGATCCGACGGCCCTGCCCGAGATCAACTTCCATCACTTCTCCGGAGATGACGCCAGGGAAGATCTCGAAGCTATAAAATAGTTTCTTTCTTGGGGTCGCCGCGTCTTCATTCGCGTCAAGGCGCCTGTTGCCCCGGTCAGCATCAACTGGCCCCCTTGCCCAGGCACTGTCACCTCCAACGGCAGCTGCTCTGTTGCTACCAGCGATGAGGACTTTATCCGCCAGAACACGTTCGGTCACCATGTTACTGGCACCTGCTCCATCGGCCCGAGTACTGACAAGAATGTTGTTCTGGATTCCAAGTTCCGTGTCCGGGGGTCGCCGGCTTGCGCGTTTCCCAAGGCACCTGGAGCCTTCCCTATTCTTGCAACTACATGCTGAGTGAGAGGCTGTAGAGGCTATTCTGTCTGGAAAGTAGGCGTACTCATTCTTTAAGACTGTAATATTTGGTAGTTGGTGTTTGAGACTGGATGTCGTTAAAGTTCAAACTTAACTCAGCAATGCAGCCAGCTCGCTTTTGAAACACTCCTTCGCAGGATATGAACGCGTATCATTAGCCCTACCGATTCTATGGGGATTGTAGAACCTAGTACCTATCGGTAGTCTAGATCATGCCGGCATAGTACGTGGTGCGGTGGCCAGTTCAGTTCTCGAATACAATATGACCTCTCCTTATTTCCCCATCCCGGATCAGTGTAGAGAGTTTCATGAAATCGATTCCGACGCCGGACGAAAACTGAGATGATACTTGGCCAAACACTACGTCTGTTATCGATGGATGTGGGCCATCTTCAGGAATCTTGACCAAATAACACTAAGATTGCGTTTACACCACTGTAGTTATGAACGGCTTCTCAATGTGATGTTGATGAGAATTTCAGGCGTCGCAGTTCCTACGGAGTTAAGAGGTATATACAAAGACCAGAAGATCGAGGAAAAAAGTATTGTGCCTGCACCTAGGTGTATTCTTAGATCCAATTATATGATCAATCTAGCAATAGGTTACCGCTGGCATCTCTGCACACGTGGGCGCCCTGATAACGGGCCAACCTTACGGCCAAAGCTATCTGGAAGCCCAGCTCGACCCTATCCGAGGAGGTATCCGTGTATAAGAACCCTGACGAGACGCCCGCGTTCACGGGTTCCAATATGTCGGCGACGAGGAAATAAGGCTACATTGACCTAGTGGAGGTAAGGAGACTAAGAAGCGCAAGTAAGCCGACCATGATCCCGTGAACGCCATCACCGTGGATGAGTCGTCACAAGTTCTGGAACGCCACCACGACCACCATCCCATTGCTCAAAGAGATGCGCCAGTTGAGCCTACTCTCAAGCCCTCAACATAGGCGTTCCAAGTACGTGAGGTGGTGTATGAGTCTTCTACCACAACCAGGCAATATCCTTCCCAAGACCGCCAGGGCCGTGACGGAGCCACAGGATAAGCAAGATATCTCGAACTTGTTATTGACCACACCCAACAGACCTCCGACATGCCCAGCTTTCCTCTCTTTCCATTCGCAAGCAAGAACACCGCCCCTGCTTCCTTCCCTGTCTAGCGTGTCCACCAACCATCAAAAGACACCAAGCCAAGCCTAGTATGTGCAAAGACTGACTAAAGAAGTGGATACAAGAGACATTTCTACTGAACCGATACAGCACGTACCTAGCCGATAGCCGGTAGCCGGCAGAACCGGGACAATTCATGAAGAATCATTGCGAGTAGGATCATGTAAAGGAGCCTCTCCATTCTGTGACCATACTGCTTTACCATCGTTCGCTGGAAAATTAGTAGACCAGCCCGCAAGCACGCCACTCCCAGCAGTTAAGGCCGTTGCGTCATTATAAATGGCCTCGTTTTGTTCTCTGTAGAACTCGGATCCAAACCCAGGGGGAGGGTTTCATTCTCGGAGGGTGCTTAAGTCGGTGGAGACAAAATTTTGGAGAGAAGTCTTATGCGATGGAGCCCCTCATCTCTGTTATCTAATGAGCAGTGGAGTTGGAGCTGTTGGAGGAAGACTTGGTCGAGCACGCAATCGCACGCGATACTCATCGTGGACTGACACAATATAGGTAGCTAGATATAAAGAACACCATAGACATGTTCGGGCATTCTGTGATATTCTTCTCTCAGTTCTTGGCCTTTCTTCTTTTCTTTGGGGCGTGCGATTCACCTACCTAGCACGGCTGAATTCCACCGTCAAGATGGCATCCTCTCACCAAGATCCCGACACTGTTGATGTCGCAGGAGAGCAGATCAACAATGAAGTGCCGCAACAAACAACAAAACTTTCCTTCTTCCGGTCGATTCCTTTCCAAATCGTCATCGCATGCGGCGTGTCCTTCACAGCCCCCGGCATGTGGGACGCCCTAGGCGGCCTCGGAGCCGGAGGGGCTGCCGAGCCATACGCCGTCTCGGCCGCGAACGCTCTACTATATGGACTTTTCGCGACCGTGTGTATCGCAGCCGGTGCTATCAACAACCGAATCGGACTTCGATATGGTCTAGCTTTGGGGGCTATCGGCTACCCCATCTATGGAGCGGGTCTCTACACAAACAATTATTCCCCAACGACGTGGTTCTTGTTGTTTGGCAGCGCGCTGTGTGGAATCTCAGCTGGGTTTTTCTGGGCAGCCGAAGCGGCGATTATCATCGGATACCCAAGTCCTCAAGATCGTGCTTTTTACCTAGGTAAGTTGCTTGCGAACCTGACAGTCTCATCTCCAGAGAGCAAGATACTCTGTCTCCTCAATGCCGAGTTGTCGAGCTTGTTTAATCTTTCCCCATGTCTCTCTTCGATGTCTAGAAGAGATCACAGTCTTTGATAGAATCGACGCTAATTTAAATCTGTCATAGCTATCTGGCAGACCGCCAAGGCAGCTGGACCTATCGTGGGAGGTGCCATCAACCTCGGCCTCAACGCGCGGACGTCTTCGAAAGGATCCGTGAGCTCCGCCACTTACATCGTCTTCATCGTCATTATGTGCCTTGGCTTACCGATTGCAATCTTCCTGAGTCCGGCCGAAAAGGTTCAGCGTAAAGACCGGACACTCGTTGTCGTGCACAAACAACCGACTTGGGCAGCCGAGTTCAAGGCTGTTCTATCATTGCTTGTCACCAAGCGAATGCTCCTGTTAATCCCCGCTTTCTTCATCAGCTACTTTTACAACGGTTTCATGAGCACATGGTTGACGACCTACTTCACTGTTCGATCGCGCGCTTTCTCGTCTTTCTTTACCAACTTCTCCGGCATTATTAGCTCCTTCATGATCGCGGCTCTGCTCGACCGACAGTCCATCTACATCAAGACACGAGCTAGGATCGCCTTCTTGACTATTATTACGGTACTTATAGGAACATGGATTTGGGCGACGATTCTCCAGAAGCAGTTTTATGATGCGGCTGAACCGCCGGTCTTTGATTGGTTCAAGGGCGGCTTCGGCAAGTCATATGCCTTGATCTTTTTCTGGCAATTCGGGGGCCAAGCTTTCCAGCAATTTCTCTACTGGCTTATTGGACAGTATGCCACCGATATATCATCTTTGTCATATCACTGCGGAATTCTGCGAGGATTCGAAGCTCTAGGACAGACCGTTGCTTGGGCGTAAGTGTCTTGTAATACATCGATTTAGGTCAGAGTACTAACTGTCAATAGCATGCAATCTGAGGGCAACGCCAATCACTTCGTCAGCATCGGCCTCAACTTTGGAATAACAATCTTGTGCATTGTTCCTACATGGATTGTTTTATCGGGACTAGAGCATAGCCACGAGATCAAGGTTACAGCAATTTCGGAGGAGTCCTCGACAAAAGACCAGAAACATGATTCCGAGGCTTGATGCTCACAATAGAAGATTAGCCCGAGCTAGTCTAGATATCAGTCTAATACAAAATTACGATACAATCCACATTATTACTCGTCTTTCATAAGAATTCAACTGGGTGCCGCTTTAACCTGGGCTCATAGTATGAGATCCGATATATTTATGAGTATCTAGACTTACTCGATGTCATGAGATCAAGGCAACGCAGCAGGTAGCACACAACAGACAATGCATCAAGATACTATGCCCACTACCATATCTCCTAATGACTCAAATATAGTAAGCTTTCTTAGTAATATGGTTCGTATCAGTGTCAAACCTTAAGCCTGCCTTTGCAACCCATCTAGATCCCTCTCTCTGACCTCAATGTCTGCATCATTCCTTATACTTTCTTTCTCTCTCTTACGAAAGGTAATGTGAAGAATTGTTTCTATAATGCGCTGCTAGCTGGATATTCTTCTTCAACAGTCTCAGTCAGAGCCTGGAACGTCCTGGATACGAATGCCTTAAACAATGCCTTCTAATCCTGAGTATGAACATGGCAGGATAGGAGATTTCTCCTTGGTCTTTTTCTAAGTATTAATGATTGTTATTGTGATTTTCCCTACCGTACTAGCCTCATCGATGATTGAGTTTGTATCGCCCACAACTATGTAGAAGCAACCGCTAAGATGGGACGAACCGAAACTAAGGTTGATAGAGAGTAGGCCTTACCTGGATTTTTATTTTCACAAGATCCACGAAAGGGAAACTTTACCATGGAGTTCAGAAGGTGCTATATCTTCATCGATGTTCAGAGAGCCCTACCATATCCCACCCAGAAACAACTGGGGTCACATACACCAAAACGTACACGAGTCTTTGTTTATACAGTCATCAAATATGGCAACTGCTGCTAATAAGGGTGTTCTTCCATGATTGGGCTCCGAGAAGTTAACGTCAGCTCCAGATCTTAGAAGAAACAGTAAGATGTCGTCATGCCCTCTCTTAGCGGCCCAGAATGATAGAGTTCGGTTGAATTCGGCATCGCAAGAGTTCACATCCTCCCCTGTGTCCAACTCCTCCTACACTTTCACGCCGTCTGCAGTAGCTACGGCAACTAGAACGGTTTCTTCCCAAGGACATAATCCAGGAGCAATATTTCCGTTGACGAGCGTGCTCTAGACCCAATATAGAAGGTAGTACCAAGAGAAGAAAGGGACGGATAAGAATAAGCAGCAGACAGTATAAGCGTCTACATTTAGAATGTAACTTTTTTATTTGACAGATAATAAAGAAGAACAGCAGGAGCTTGCTTGACTCTTGTTTTTTTAAAGCGGAGATACCGATTCAAGCTTTTCCCCTTCGCTAATTAGTGTACGGAAACTAAACTTAACCAGACTTTAGTTTCATATCGTGACTCACTCGTTAGTGTGAGCTGTGTTCATTAGTCAAAGCCGTACCAGCTACTGTGTTAGTGTAATTACTACAAATCCCACTTGTCGTGAGAAGTCTGAGACTGGTGAGTATTAGAATCAACGGTGTTCTTACCACTGAAGATAATAGCGTAGTAACAGCTCAACCGGCCATTACCGCATGCTGATTAGTGATCGGCTCACGCTAGAAATACGAACTATAGATATAGATCCTACCGCAGGCTGGCAAATTGCTTCACTCTCTGCGAGGAGCGGTACCCACTGCTTACTTTTGAAGGTTTAGCCTCAACTATGCGCCAAAGAATTGCGATTACGATAACAAAGGAGGAGAGGGTAATAGGTGTCTGCCAGCCCCATACTTACCTAAAACTAGCAAGCTCAGTAATGATTTGAGTTGAATGCCACAGCAATGCTAACAGTAGAGGGCTTGGCTAGCAGGCCAGACAAGGACCTGGCTCCATGCAGAAACAGCGTAGTAACCTACGATAACAGCACCGACAGTAAGAGATCGCTCTTCCAGTTTCTGCAGCACTGCATTACCGCATTGTCAGTTTTCGATAGATTGTGGACCTTACAGATCGAAATGCCATGCCCATATCAGTGGCGCAGTACAAAGAGACAGCATAGCCAGGAAATGGCCGGCGTATGCGGATGACAACGGAGTTCTGTTGGACTCCGTTGTCCAGATGGTTAACATTATCGCTGCGATGGCGGCAATGCATGAGGATATGCGTTAGATGGAATTCTCAACAGACTGCGACAGTACATACCTCGCGTTACAATAAAGCCCTACCTTGCTCTCAAGATATCAGACAAAAATACCCAGACCCATGCTTCGAAGTGGTAGCGAGTTCAAAGGGTGGGGATCATTCAAGGACGAACTGAAAACAACGATGATAACACTACCACTAATCGGGCTGAGATTGACCTCTCCCTGATTTGTATACCCAAGGCAGAAGAGCAAAAATCAGTTCACTCATGGATGCTGCATCATCTAATGTTTAACTCCCTGCGAGCCCGCTTGCTATTTACCTCAATAACCGCCTTCCACATTTACCAAACCAAAACATGGACAATATAGACCATCGTCGCGCATTAATGGAAGGCCCGTTCACAGCAGCTCAACTGTACGACTCGCTCCGGTTCCTTCAGGCTCTCAATGCATTCGTGTCCTTGATATTCCGAAGCGGCCTCTAGCCGCAGATGAACGACTGGCTGGTGTCCTTCGAATCGTCAGCTTGCCTTTTGAGGTTTGGCAGAGTATCTCCCGTCCCTGCCGCTGGAATGGGCACGAGTTTCGAACGCTGCTATGTCAGGGAGCGAGTCCAGAAAGCACTTGTTCTGTTCGTAAGCACGTGCAACAACTTGAGCCAGAGAAGATCTACCTGTCTTTAAGGTTCTGGCATTATCGTTCTTCTATTTTCTCTTCATCTTAGCCTATTGCATTGCCATCTGCTTCCATTTTCACAGTGGTAATAGGAGGATGGATCAGCTGGCTCTGGCGATTGTCTAACATATTTTCCTCCGGGACAATCTTGGCCTATGCTTCTCATGTTGAAAAGCTTAGAGAAGAGCTTGATTTAACTAAAGGCATGGGACAAGATACTGTTCATGGTTGGATTCGCCAAACCGAGGACGTGGCACAGCAAAAACATCTCGCTGGACTTTTACAAGCTATGAGAGATCGCAAATCGACCAAGCCTCAAGATCGTGTCTTCGCTGTTCAGGGTGTCTTGCAGCGACTGGAGATCCATCAACCCATTCCTGACTACAACAAGCCGACCGGAGAGATCTACCACGATGCCTTCGTCGGTCTGACGGAGCGAAGAACAACTTTAGTCAACCTACTCGTTGATTGTGGGCCAGGTGGACTTTCTGGAGCGCCTGGCTGGGTCCCGTATTAGAGCACGGTTGCAAAACGACGCTGGCTGCCGTCCTCATACATATTCGATTCCATTGAGAGGAGACGGTAGTTGGACCATCTACTCGAGGTGTCTGCTTCTGGGAATACCCTTTTAGTTAAGGGCGCATTTCTCCGAACGGCAGAGTCCTGCACACAGAAGTGGATTCGGGATGCTGTTCATCTGTTGAGCGTAATGAATATGCTGTGGCTTATGCCTAGACTGACAGCGGTGGCCCTGGTACCGCGTGGTTGCCAACGATGGGGTAATGGCAAGGCGCTGTCAGAATCGGGGACGTACCTAGTAGCAAATATTACTGGGCGTTAATGACAGCACTGAGTGCATCAGGCTTTGGCTCTTGAATACTTAGCTAATTACTTCGTTGCCTAATGAGGTGGCGCTTTGTGTCTCTTTTATGCAATATAATCCAGTAGAGCCAACTGGTGGTCCGCTCTCTTACATAAATGCATCGAACCAACCCTGGTCATCCCACAAGGCTCATTTGCTTTGTGCTGACATGTGGGGATGGCTTCAGCTGAGAGGCTGTGCCAAGCGGGTCACACATACAGCGACCAATGACGTGAATTTACCAGGCAATCCGTCAATCCTTCGGCATAGCCACCCTAGGCCCGTTTCTCTGCCTGCTTACCCGGACATCCGCTTTAAAGGATGTCATCAGCCGGAAACAAACAAGGCTTTGTTCGCAATTCTCGTTTCTACACCCTCACCTCGCTCTTGGCACGCGTGGCTCGAGAATGAAACGTCGTGTATCGCCGAAGGCCATCCCGCCGCTGTAGGTTGTCCCTGTTTTCGTCCCTCGGTCCACTGACGAGCGCTGATTGTTGACGCAGAGGCTTGATCCTTGGGTTGTACACTCTCTCATCAAGATACTACACAAGTGCTGCCTACGGTATTTTACTCCCTTCAAGAACGGAGCCCCGCTAACTACCCTACTCAGAACGACCGATTCACCTGACAATTCTCACTCTCATTTTAACAACTCTATTCCCCATAGTCTTGTCTTATTGTCATGATTCAATATCGAGATTCGGCATTTCCGATGACTTGCCAACCCACATGACAAGGATCACCACGAGGAAGAATGTCCATCTTTTGAGTGGTTGCGTCGACTTGGTTCGTTGCTGGCCTTTACCGCTCGTTTACATCATTGCCTGCGTTGCGCTGCGGGCATGGTCATTCTGGCTCACTGTCCGAACCACCCAGTGCGCTTACCCAGGAGTCGAGGTGAGTGCTTCATCGTCATTCTCCATGAGCATAGAACATGGGTTGATCGCTTCTGTTTGCTAGGCATTCCTACCCTTCTTCGTCGTCCTCTGCGACGTTTCCGGCCTCTCCGCCTTGCGATTTCCCTCGTCAAAGCTGCGAGACACAGCCAAAGTCCACAGCCCTCCCCTAACCTCGGAACATCGCAAGGCTTACGGCTTCGTGGCCCTTCTCTGGGGATTCACTGTCGTGTCAGCTCTGGGCTTTTTCCGAACCACCACGGGGACCATCTGCCCCGCAGGCTGGGAATGGAAACCCCTGGTTGTAGGCGCACAGATGGCCATTTGTCTCTTTGATGCTGTGGCTCTAGTGAGCATGTCCGATCTTCGCCGCTCCGAGTTGGAGAACAGCGGTGATTTGGCCGGCTTCTTGATTGTTGTGCCCTTTATAGCGGCTCTTTGCATTTTTGTGACGTCTTTCTGGACACTTCTCCATGATTCGTGGTTGTTTTGGGCATTTTGCCCTTCCTTTCCTGACTTGAAAGATCTGGCCATCGACTCACTAGCGACTACCGTCGTTGTGGTTTGCGGCTTCTCCGTGTTGCACTTCCTACACCCTACGACCGTCGGTCTTCTTGTTAGTAGCTTGGGCCTCTTTGGGGGTTACCTCTTCCAACCTATTTCGGGACTACTTCTGCCCCCGGCATATGCGCATGAGACTCTGGGGGCAGCTTTCGCGGTAGCCGTGGTGCTGGGTGTCCTCTGCGGCTTCACTCTTCAGTACGCGGATGTCCCACAACGGCACATCGCCTCTGCTATGCATCGATGGCTTGTTGTCTTCTTCATAGCAGTCTGCATGTCGAGTGTACTCATTATCTCATGGTCGACTGATGTCCACTCGGTCAAATCAGTACGCCAAGCCATCACTGGACTAGTAGCTGCCGCCGATGCCAAGGCTCAACGATGGGCAACCGAAGCCGTGGCGAGCCAGACATTGGACGAAGCAGTTGCCGAGTACAAGCGTAGGTATGAATCACCACCACCACCTAATTTTGATGAATGGTACAACTTTGCTGTGGCCCGAAACTCCTCAGTCATCGATGATTTCGACCAGGTCCACCAAGATCTGCTTCCCTTTTGGGGCATCGACCCAGCGGAGATACGCCGCAGGACCTCAGACCTCCTCTCTTATTCCAGTTTGGAGATGGGTGGTCTGCGGATTCGAAATGGCACTGTCGAACTATCGCCTTACGTTCCCGGGTCGCATCGATGGATGATGGACTCGTTGAAGACGATGATCAGTCCATTTTCAAAATGGCTGCCAGACATGGACTTGGCCATAAACTTGGCCGACGAGTGTCGCATGGCCATTCCATTTGAAGAGATGGAAGCCAGCAAGGTGGAAGGTCGGATGGTGAGGAGCAAAATCGTGCAGAACACAAACGACGAGACTAAGAAAGAAAGAGCTGGGTTTCAATGGCCAGGTACCTTCACCAAACCGGCTTCAAGGGAACAAATACCCAAACAATTCGCAAACTATGGGTTTTGGCAACTATATTACGACCTCATTGCACCATCATGCTCCCCCAATGACCCGGCGCGACACAAGCGATGGTGGGATAGGAGCACCGCGTGCGTGGAATGCATCGCGCCACACTCAACCTTCACAGAACATGGCCTACTTCTGGCTGACAGCGAGCTGGCCAACGACATGTGCCATCAGCCTGATATGGCGTACCTCGACGGGTTTATCATGTCCCCATCGGGTGCCATGGTTGGCACTCGCTCATTGTTCCCAATATTCAGCCAAGGCCGCATTGGCGGGTTCTCAGATATCTTGATACCCTCGCCTTGGAACTTTGATCACAAAAGTGCCTACGACGAGAAGCTCGACGTGACGTGGGATGAAAAGGAAGACGGTCTTTTCTGGAGGGGCTCCGGCTCAGATGGTTATGCCGCTCACGGGTCATGGACGGGATTTCTGCGCGCTCGTTTCGTCCACGAAGCCTACGAGCACAAACTGGAACAGTCAACTAACGACAGACTTCCTTCCATCAACGTTTCTTTCGCGGGTGACGTGCACAAGTGCCACGAAGCCGATTGCGCGACCGAGTTGGACAGCTTTCAGACCTGGGCCAACGCTATGCAAATTAATACTGCTAAGCGTAGCAACGCTACATTGCAGCACGGAAACAAACAGGGTTCTAGTGAGAAGAGAGCAAACAGTCTTTTGTCGCAGGCTATGCCTTTTGGGGAGAATTGGCGTTTTCGACACCTCGTCGACATGGACGGGGCGGGCTTCAGTGGCCGGCTTCTGCCATTTTTAGAAAGCCGAAGCCTCATCTATCGTGCGGCCATCTTTCAGACTTGGTTCGATGAGAGGCTAAGTGCGTGGCATCACTACGTCCCCGTAGATGTTCGATTAGGGTCGGGTCTGTGGGCTGTGTTGGGTCATTTTTTCGAATCTACAGAAGGACCTAATAAGAACATGGGGGGGGACAAGACTGGGCGAAAGATTGCAGAACAGGGAAGGAAGTGGGCGAAAAAGGCTCTTCGGGATGAAGATATGCAGATTTATATGTTTCGTCTGCTCCTAGAATATGGGAGGCTAGTTAATCAAGACTGAGAGGCCGGTATTCTGAAGCTCAATATGCTTGTGTATTGAATCTGTATTTGGTAAGAGCGTCTAGTTTGGCAGTGTCAGCTTGCAAGGTTCGACATGAAAGACCTCTGTGTCGAAAGACCTCGAACTATCAACCAAGTCATCTTTAATAAGTGGTCTCTACATCCAAGTTGCAAGCAAATATCTCCTTACCTTAAGGGGTGATCGTAAGTCGCGCGACCTTCATACTGGCAAACGGTCAAGAGTCATCTTCCTTCGCAAATGGATCATCTGAGACGAGACCTCCCTAGATTCCACACAGCCAGATCGATGCAAACCCGCTAATCATGGGTGACAGTTTGGCTTCTGGCGCTGCCTTGAACCCATTTCCTTGAGTTTCTTACGACACTTGCTCTGCTATTCACATCGGATCTGAAAACCTCCTACGAAGTCCATTGTGAGCATCTCCCAACCCTGGCCAGCATGTTGTTCGTGCAGTGCTGATAGGGCGCAGTAGCTATCACCAGCGCAAAAAAGGCTAACCACTCATCTTGCCCCCGCGTTGTCAAGAAGTCCATCAAGAAATACTATGGAAAAGATTTCTAGTATATAGACATCCTTGTTGAGAGCCTCGGGCTACGCTGTGGCAACGGTTGGATGGACCTGAATAAGTATTTCGAGATGTAAAGAGAAATCCACTCAGCTGGCAAACATCTGATCGAAGACTACCCCAAATCCCATCTCCGACGATTGCAGTCAACCAGAGGGAGATTTGGAAAGGGGGGACCTGGTTGAACATACTGACGAATATTATCCAGTCACCAGGTTTATACGAACAATACCTCTGATCTTGTTTCCCAATATTCAACGAGAAAGCCAATACTAACAAGACATTTAACTGAACAGGACCCAGGCCTGATACCGCTGTAGGTGTCCGCTAGCATGCCGCGTATCATTCGCCAGAAAAGTTCCATTCCCCGTATGACTTTGTGCCTGAACGCTGGCTGTAGACTGTCAGTCACCAAAAGCTCGCCGTTTTCTGGTTCAGGGGATTTTCAAACTCCTAGGACTTCCGATCTCTACAGCCACTACCGCAACTTGGTTCATCCAGCTCGACTGCGACTACTAGAAGACAGCGTACATACTAGAAATACGCCTTGAACTACCGCGGCACGGCAGTAAAACTGACCAAAGCTAACACGAGTCCAAATTTCCATACCATTGATTATGCTGGTCGGGAATGTGGAATTTAAGCAGACTATTGCAACCATGATAGAACCGCTGCACAACCAGACGATAAGGAGGCTATAAAATTGGGTTCCGTAGGGATGACTGTGTTGGACTCGGTGTAGGAGCCTGGTAGCCGACCGATAGCGGTTCGCTGGAGGATCTCACGGGCATTCACGAACCAAGTCTTTGCAGTGGAACTTGGACTTGTGGTGATGAGACTGGCAGACTGACTAATCTTCGAGCAACTATTTAAACACGAAGAGCTGTTGATGTATCACAACTGGCAAGTGGTGTACAATTCATTTTCATAAGAACTCTACTGCGTGGATTGTAACTGATTCTAAAACATTTCTAGTTGATAACCTTCAACGTCTCACTAAAGGGCAACTTCTGAGGAACTTGGGGATGATCCTGGGCCTCATCTCCATAGTTCAAGTGCGCCTTGAGCTTATAGTCATCGGGCACTCCACAGAACTTCTTGAGGGCAGCCTCAACGGGAGGAATAGCGTTGAGGTGCTGCAAGTTGGCACCGAGGCCCTCCAGCTCGAGGGCAGTCCAGACCAGAATCTGGTGCATTCCCGTGGCGTGGTCGCCAAATTCGCCAAACATGTGAGCGGTCGACTGGTGAGTCTCACCAGCCTCCTTGATCGACTTGCCGCTTTCCCAGAAGACGACCTACTAGCATGTTAGTAATAACACCCGGTTAATCTAGACGTGCTATACGTACCGAGCCATAGGCCGCCTTGTGCGCCTGAAACATGCCGCTCATCATTGTCCAAACCTGCTCGCCGGCGCCCTTGAGGATCGGCTCAGCTGCGGCGATGATGGCGTCCCAGAATTGCTTGTGCTTCTCGCCCGTGACGAGGGTTATACGCACGGGTTGCGTGTTGTAAGAGGATGGCGCAAATGAGAGGACCTGCTGGAGGATTTCCTCGACACGGCTGTCCGGGACTGAAGACGTTCCCTTCAGGCCGTAGACTGTGCGGCGGTGCTTGGCGGCACCGAGCCACTGGTCGGCGGTAATAACATTGGATCCCATTTCGTCGGTTGGATTTTAAGAGTCAGTCCAAAAGAGTTAAGTCTGGGCTTTGTGGGTTATCTGAATTGCTTGGAGGTGCTTGGCTTGCTTTGTGACGCTGGATAAATTCGAGAAATGTCCGTCTTTTTAAAGGCCAGTAACTTGAGCTGAGACAGTCTATGTTCCTATGTCACCAAGTCCTTCAACTCCTCCCGCCCAGTCACCGCTCTTCTGTTGGTTGGTTATCAAGGTCTCCATGTATCATTACGTCAACAGCCGCGCGCAATTCATGCGTTTATTCCAATGCGTTCAAGCTTCGTTTTCTGTCTGTCGACCCGAGAGTACGCCCCACTACGCGCTCTGCTTAAGTAATTTCCCGCGCGCGTGCGTCTCTTGTTGTGCTCTAGACTGGTTTGACTGGCTTGTTAGGCTGGTTGTGTGGTCTGGACCTCGTTGGTGAAACGTCTGATTAATCCCCCGCGCGCTCTGTCCTCGCAAGAATGAGATTGATTTGTAACGAGGGCGGATGGCTCGGATGCTCGTGTCCGCCGCTTACCAACAAGAGGGCAAAAAGACAAAAAGACTGTATACACCTCTTGAATCGTGTCCTTCAATTCAAAAGTCGCTCCTAATGTATGGCTGCGCAGCTGTGCAGACGTGTCCCATGCGAGGGTTGTCACGGCTTTGATTTAGTGTTTTTACACAAAACACACAAGTTATTGCTCTTGCACCTCCCATGAAGTCAAGAGAATACCCTTTATGGGCTTTCAAGTCTCAGACAAGCCAGTGGTGAATTGGTGAGTGTTGTACAGTCATTGATGGACTTTGACTACTGAACCATTCGCGAGGAATTATTCCGTCGGATTAGGAGTGTTCTGATTGACTTGCTCACGATGATGAGAGCCGACACCTAGATGGAATATAGTACTGGCGATTAGGACAACATGAAGGAAAATTGACGAGGATATATTATTAGCATCCTCACTCTAGCGAGAAGGGGTTGTTCAATAGCATCTTGAAGTTCCTTGCAACTGTCCCCCGCCTCAACGGAGAGCCGAACACAGATGCTATACGAGGTAACGTTACTATGTACGCACTGATATCACAGCTAGTAAGATCTGCATACGGTACATGTTTCTTCCGCAACCGTGCGTTGTTCCCCCGCTCTTGGTGATCCTTTGTTGGCGCCAAGCGCGGGACGTAGACCAAAACAAACCCCACCTCTCCTCCTCCATGGTCCTAGCTTGTTCTTTATTCCTCTCATCCCAAAGGAAATATCAAGAGCTAAGGAAAATGGCTTCTGAGCCACATGAACAGGTTGCGGAGACAGGCTCTCCGCCGGCGCAAGGCAATACTGGTACCGCACTTGCTGTCGACGAAGATGTTCGACGCCCCCCTGTTGTTTTCATGAGACTCCCTTCTAACCGTTTTCCATAGGCTACGTTTGAGGACGAAAATGACGGTGACTCGACATTCGGATCTGTGAGCGACGAATTGCCTGTTCATCCCAGACACCGAAAGACCTAACCAACTGCAACAGGACAACTTCAGCGACACTACCTCTCTATCGTCCAGCATCTTATCCTATCGCCAGGAGAATGGCCGCACGTATCATGCTTACAAGGATGGCGGTGAGGCCTTTCGAGATTCTCCATTTCTGCAAGAAGAAACGCTGATTCGACCATAGTGTACGTCCTTCCAAACGATGAGGTTGGTTTGTTTTATCACCCTACGACTCGCTGTTACCTTGCGACTGACCTATGGGCTTCAGAAAGAGAATGAGCGCTTAGGTATGCAGTGTTTGGCTTCTATACATTACCCTGTATTAACCTCGACATAGACCTTCAACATAACTTGTTGCTCATGACTTTCGACGGAAAGCTTCACTGCGCCCCAGCAGACAAACCTTTCCGTCGCGTCCTCGATGCTGGCTGTGGAACGGGCATCTGGTCTATTGACTTCGGTAGGATTGCGTGCCCAATCGTTCTATTTTGTGAATGCATTCTAACATTCTCCAAGCCGATGAGCATCCTGAATGTCAGGTAAACGAAATTCACACTCCTTCAGGTACTCAGCACTTCTGACGATTACTGTTTTAGGTGACCGGGATTGACCTCAGCCCTATTCAACCGCCATTGTAAGCCAAGCGATGAATCGAGCCGACGTCTCAATGGACTGTTACTGATTACCTGCTGGAAGTGTCCCCCCCAACGTCACCTTCTATGTAGACGACCTGGAGGACGACTGGACCTTTAGCACCAAGTTTGAGTTCATCTTCTCACGCTTCATGACTGGCTCAATCCGAAATTGGTCAAAATACCTGAAGCAATGCTATGAGTATGCACCCATCTCCGCCAGGACCTGGGATATGTAACTAATACGCTACCTAGCTTCCTCGAACCTGGAGGTACTCTTGAGCTTATGGATATTATATATCCTTTAGAATCTGATGACGGCACGCTCAAGGAGACGCATCCTGCCCGCAAGTGGTCTGTACTGCTGCAAGAAGGGTTTGCTGGTGGCGGGCATCCACTTAACACTGCACTCTACTACAAGGACTGGCTGAAAGATGCTGGCTTTGTTGATATTGTTGAGGTGAAGGAAAAGTGGCCTACCAATACCTGGGCCAAAGACCCCAAGTACAAACAAATCGGTAAGCAATTGACTCTACATACCGTTCAACCCGGGTAGGTTTCCACTACTAACAAACATGATCCTTACCATCTAGGCCTGTGGACGTATGAAAACGGCACACAAGCCTTGGAGCCTCTGAGTCTTGCCATCTTCACCCGCCCAAGGAACCAGGGCGGGCTAGGCTGGAGTATTGAGGATTTGCAGCTTCTTCTAGCGGAAGTCAGGAAAGACTTTAAGAATTTGAGCATCCATATGTACTGGCCCGTGTAAGTTCCCATTCAATCGGATAGAGCCAAGTTTGTCATCTTGTACGAGAACTAATCATGGTTTAGATATTCGGTGTACGCTAAGAAGCCAGAGTGACTGGGTTGCTTGAGTTGCGAACGCCTTGATCTAGATTCAGACATGGCCAATTTGGAAAAGTGTTCACTGCCGTAGCCCAAGATGCTCCAACCTTTCATATATTTGCATTCAGCCTGATAATATTTACAAATTGCACTCAAAACCCTCATGTTCGTGGACATTCTCGCAATGCCAAACGTCAAAGACATCATCCTCCCCATCTCGACGGGCTGTATAGTTCTCAACCGTGATGTTGTTGCACCCACCAGCAGCAAGACTGCACTGGTACCAGCCGCTGGCGTTGATATCCGAGGCCATGGTTCCGGTGATGTCCTTCCAGACGATGTCGGAGAAGTGGAATGTCGACGAGTTACAGTCCTTGCCCGAGTCGCCCGAGTAGTTCTCACACTGCCAGAGGAAGAAAGGCTTCTGGCGGACGAGGTCCATGGTGAGGTTCTGCACAACGATGTTGCGGGCGTAGCCCAGGCCGCCGCCGCCTCCGTTGGGTGGGTAGCCGTTTGGGTTTCCAGACCACGTCTTCAAGTAAACGGCGTGCACCGTGTTGTGAACCGTCACGTCACGCACGAAGAAGTTCTCAATGTGCTCGAACCTCCCGTCGTACTGCGCCAGGGACCCGATGGCGATGCCCGCGCCGTTCCAGCATTCGAGGCCATCGATATAGATGTTGCTCGAGTTGCCTTTGAGCGCGATGCAGTCGTCGCCGTTGGTCACGCTCCAGCGCCGGAAGGCGATGTTGTCTGACCACATGGTGTCTACGCCGTCGGTATTGAGCGTGCTGTGCGAGCTGTTGGACGTGCTGTTGACGTAAATGTCCTCAAACTCGACATTCTCCGAGTAGCTAACGGTCATGGTCCACATCTGGCTCTGGACGTAGCGCATCCGCTTGACGACGGAGTTGTTGAAGCCGCGGTAGTTGATGTTCATGGGCCGGTGAGGGAGATTGCCCTGTCCTTCTGCCCAGTCGTACCAGACCTGGCCGTTGCCGTCCAGGGTGCCCACGCCGTGGCCGTCCCAGTGGATGTTGTCGCCGCCAAAGAACCACACTGTGCTCTGGTTCTGGAAGCCGATGGGCATAGACACGGTGAGCCAGTAGTCGACGTCCGGGGTCCACAGCAAGCGGCCGTAGTGCTCGATGATGACATCATCCAGCTCCGTTGTGGTCATGGTTGTCTCGATGTTGTAGACTGGCCCGGGGAAGACCACGAGGCTGTTGGAACGACACTTGTTATTGAGGGCATCTTCGATAGCTGGTGCATCGTCTTCGCCGTCTGGGTCAGGGGTGAGATAGCACAGCTCCCTCCCCTGGCTCTCGGCCACTTCTTTCCAGTGCTCAATATCAGGCACGTCACTGGCTCTCTGGCTGAGTGTCATTGGGTGTTCAAGACCCAGCGCAGATGCCGTAGAGAGCAAAGCCAAAATCGAAAGAGACAGCATTGTAACGAGCTTCAACTGTAGGGAACTCTGACTTGTAGGATATAGATTCTAAGTCCCACCGTTGGGCGCGTCTTGGATGTTGTTGCGTCTTTATGTACTCAATTTCATGTGCCCAACCTTCGTGTTTGTGCGGAGCATTGGCGCCGGCCTGAAACACAAACAAGTCCAAGAGCATCGCGTTGCCGTCGTGTGATTGAGTCGGCCGACTCACAGTCGTTTATATCCGACGAATGGGATGTGTCCGGATGTTCGGATGCGACCCTGGTGTGTAACAATCCCCACACTAACTGCGGGATCTACACTAGTGCGTTATGCATCATCGAGCGGTTAAACATATTGTGGGCATGTTAGCTCAGGTTCTTGATTGCAGAGGGGAAGCGGGAGAGAAAACAAACAAGAGAGAGAGAGAGAGGGCGTGGGGAGAGTGAGTGAGGAAGGGAGAGAGGCGAAAAGAGAAAATTCATACGATAGTTCCACAGAGCCAAGTCACCGACCATCTTGATATCCTTTAATCTATATTACTATCATCCTTCAACACATCCTTTATTGAAAAATGGGCTCTGCATCACCTGGCTGCAGTCATGCACTGCGACATTGTTCTTCTCACTGAGTTGGACCTCCTCTCCCACACCATTAACCATCCAATCTCATACTGCCTGCCTGCCCCTTGTCTTTTCTGTACACACCCCGCCGTTCCAAAACGGCTCAACAGCTTTTCAGACGGCGAAAGCGTCCTTCGGAGCATAGTTGAGCCTGGCAGCGCCGGGAATCATCGGGTGTGCTTTATCGCCGGCCAGGGTCATACGGCCGCTTTGATTGTCCCAGCGGTACTCGGCAAGCGGGCTGTGAGGTTTCTTGTACAAATAGTGTGTGCTCGCGGGAATATTTCGTGAAACTCGCAGTTGATGCGCGGTTGATGCGCATTACCTCGGCTACATCTTTACTAAACTTGGTTGACTTGATCTCGGCGAGCAGATTCCCTGTCATTACCCGGCAGCCGTCCTCGCTCAACTTGGTGGCCCGTTGCCCCAGGTGCCGTCGTTGTTCATCATCGAGGTGCACGCTCTTACCGTGAGATCGCATGGATAAGCACAGCGAGAGAACTTCCTCAAATGCGCCCTTTGTAATGAACAGTCCGCTTCCGGTAATGCCACGCACGACGCAGCCAGATCGATGGCGCTCAGAGTGAAATGGAACGGCTTGAATCTTGTCGTAGTGAGCCACGAGGATCTCACCGCCGTCTGGCAATGGACAGTCAAGAATGGCCTTGTCCATGTTGTTGCCGCTGTCTGCTTGGATACATGAGTCGACCTTGTCAAGCTCAATTACATCCACGGCGACTTCTCCCAGGGCACCTGGAACAAGGAGGACTACATCTGCAGGGACCAGATCTCCGCCAGGGATGGTCATCTCAGTAAAGGAATGCTGTTGTTTATCGGTGCAGTTCGAGTTGAACGGACGACGACGGACTCTGAACTCGGCTGGTAATGGGTGCCTGATGTCGAAAGACGGCCATTTCGCTCTGATATTTTTACCAGAACCGCACAGCGCATGAGATGGCAAGCATGACGACAAGGACACCAAATCCTTTCCATCTTCGTGAGTCAGTTGACCTGCTACACCATCTTCAAGTTCAGTCAATGCAAACTCACCCAGTTTGGGGGTGGCATCGCCGCGTTCAAAATCGCCAGTAAGATGAGAAAAATGTTGAAAGGATTTGGAATGACGGAAAGAAGCAGCATAATCCAAGACGGGGGCTTCTGGGAGGATACGTTATTGCGGCCGTGGATGCATTGGCGGGTAGCCATTATTAATATGTCAAGTGTACTGTTGCTCTTTCACGGACCATAATGTAGATCAACATTTAAATGAAGCCAATCTACTTATCTACCTCCTGCAACACTTTGACAATAGCAGTAGCAAACTCTATATTATGGGCAAAAAGATCCCACGAGTGCTCAGGGTATCCTGATTGAGTGACAATGACAGTCTCCAGCTTGGGAACGATATACATAGCTTGCCCATACATTCCGAGGCCTGCAAAGGCCTCGTTCTCCCTCAACAGGCCACCCTCGGCTCCTCTAGCCGGCGTCCACCAACCAGCTTCGTACCCGAATGTCGGAATGATGTCGTTAGTACCAGCAACCCTAGGTCCGACGCTGTTCTTGGCTGCGGAAATATCTTGAAACCAACCGGCTGGTACTGTAGGCCCTTGTCCATTGCCCTTCACACCATCCAGGACGAAGCAACCAAACCGAGCCATGTCAGACAAAGTAACTGAAAGGCCACCGTGTCCATCCACCTGGCCTGCTGCAGTTGTTCGGATATATGCATCATATTGCATGCCCGCCGGGTCCCAAATATGTTGAGAAACGTACTCCTCCAAGGGCACTTGGGTTGCTTGGGAGATTACCCAAGACAGGACATAGAAGTTTGGGTTGTAGTAATGGAACTCGTGCCCAGGCTCAAACACCTTCTTAAAAGTCTTCAACCAGTCATGCACCGCATTGCGATCACGAGACGGGTAAAGATGCGTTGCGTACATGGGGTTTGGAACATCTGCAGGCCGAGCTTCGTCTGAAAGCTCGACCACACCAGCAGACATGCTGACAAGAGCCAGCAACGGCACGTCGGCCCAAGCAGTGTCCTTCAACTCGTGCACGTAGCGAGCAACTGTGTCCTCGACAGATAACTTGCCCTGCTGGATGGCGACTCCTAGGGCAGTAGAAATGACAGACTTGGTGATGGACTGGATGTCGTTACGAGACGCGGGCGTGTTGCCATGTCTGTATTCCTCCAGCCTGACGGCGCCGTCCCGAATGACCATGCAACCCGTCAGTCCATGTTGCCGCATGAAGTCATCCACGTTGAAATGGGACGTTTCGCTGATTTTCGAGCCGATGTCGAGGGAGTCCTTCTTGGGCAGGCGTCGTAGGTATGAGCCATGTCTGATCTGGGCTGTTCGGCCGGGGAAGGTCTCCTCACGCTGCCTGTAAAGAAGCGGAGTGAAGGCTGGTCCAGATGGATCGACGGAAGTAAGCTGGAAACTGCCGATCTGGTCGCCAGTCTTGATGGGGGGCCTCTGTGATGACATGATGCAGGGATTCGCTGAGGATATCAACAACAATCAGTGTTGCGAAGGCAAAAGCGCGTGCAAAATGGTGACTACGGTTTGAAGTTGTTGTGGAGCATCGGGAGTATGGTCCGAGGACAAGTCACATCGGGGGCTACGTCCGAACCCAACGTAGTAGAAGTCCCGCTTATGATGGATACGAAGTAGCCGTGTTGGTAAAATAACGTGGACCCCGGAGTAATATCCGCCTGTTGCATAGTACTATGCACGCAGTTGCTTAGAACTCTACTCTCCTTAAAAGGCCCAGTATCCAGTCACGTCGTAGCCTCAAGCTCGGTGGTCACGGATGGAGAAACCGGCTGCACTGCCGAACAGAGTTATTACCTGAAGTAGGAATACGAATACTTAAAAAATAACCTTAGAGCTAACCCCGGGTCTGGTTTAGCTGGCCCCAGCGCTCCGGGTGTGCCGGGGAACGGATCCTCCGTGCCATCTTCCATTGAAGGAACAATTCCGTCCGTTACGACAAGCACTCACCTAGCAGCTTCAGAATTGGCAACGGCGCGAAGATCTCCGAACTCGCCGCCAGTCTACTGGAGCGCGTAGCCATTGTCAACCATTTTGTAGTCAGCTGAGGCATACTTCCTATGCGTGAAAACTATTTGTACGGGTGAAGCTGGCTTTGAGTAGCATTGCAGGGTTATTGGCGGAAAATCTACAGACTGAGGGGGGGGCTGCTATATTAAAGGTACGAGGGATTGCAACATAACTGTAACAGCACAAAATCCAGGCGGAAAAATTAAAAAGTGCTACAGTCTGTGCACGATGCGAACATGCCAAGCAATGCCTGCGACTCGATACGAGCAGAAAGGGGTAGGTATATAATAGAGTGACGGCTGCCCTATGGAACTTCCATATCTCAGGCAAGCCTCAGCAAAGAAGAGTCGAAGTCAAGGATGATGTCTCTACGAAAGTTCACCGTTGGCAGCATGCTTGCTGCCACGGCCGTCGCCGCCCTCGTCGCCAGACAGTTTGTTAACCCCGGCCCCGTCTCGGGTGACCTCTTCATCCACGACCCAACCGTGGTCAAGACACCAAGCGGCACGTACCTGGCTGCCTTCACGGCGGACAACGTCGGCCTCAAGACGTCCACCGACCGGACCGTCTGGCGCGATGCCGGTGCTGCGTTCCCCAACGGCGCGTCCTGGACCACGCCCTACACCGGAGGCGCCAAGAACCTCTGGGCTCCTGATCTGTCCTACCACAACGGACAGTACTATCTGTACTACTCTGCTTCGACCTTCGGATCCACCAAGTCGGCCATCTTCCTCGCTACCAGCTCCACCGGCGCGTCTGGCTCGTGGACCAACAAGGGTCTGGTGATCGAGACAACCGCCACCAGCGGCTACAACGCCATTGATCCCAACCTCATTGTCGATGCTCAAGGACAGTGGTGGATGTCCTTCGGCTCCTTCTTCGCGGGCCTCAAGATTGTCAAGATCGACTCAAGCACCGGCAAACCCGCCGACAACAACATCATCTCCATTGCCGCCCGCCCCAGCGACGGCGGCGCTGTTGAGGCTCCCTACATCATTCGCCACGGCAACTACTACTACCTCTGGGTGTCCTTTGACAGCTGCTGCAAGGGCGCTGACAGCACCTATCGTATCATGGTCGGTCGATCCACCAGCGTGACCGGCCCCTACGTCGATCGCGCCGGCAAGTCAATGATGGAGGGTGGTGGCACTGAGATGATGGCGAGCCACGGTTCCATCCATGGACCTGGTCACAACGCTGTCTTCACCGATGGCGATGGCGATGTGCTGGTGTACCACTACTACAACGACGCTGGAACTGCCCAACTGGGCATCAACCTCATCCGTTATGAGAGCGACTGGCCTGTCATCTACTAACCGTAGCCTCTGGAGTGGTGTTTTGCTCACTAGTAGCCGAGTTCTGTTTCGCGAAGTCATACAACCAATCGCTGGACGAGCAACGCCGTAGTTGTAGATCATACAATTTTCACTTGAACCTTAGTCTAGTGTCAACAGTCTGAATCAAACTTGGTTCATCCTCTTGCCTACAGTCTGTGCGCTTATGTGAACTAACTCGGTAACTCTTGAGCGATCAAAAGAAGTCCTCAACCCAACCTCACCAAGAAACTCAAGCATGTAAAGCTCCCTAGTGTTATCATCTTCTTGTACTTTATCCTTAGTGTTTTATGTGCGAGATGCAAAATGCTCGCTCCGAAAGTCGGTTAGCCGCCTTCCCGAAGATCCAGCTATCTTTTGAAAGGGTTCGAACCAGCAAAAGTCGTAAGTTCATCGTACAGTCACAGCAAACAGGGATATTGAGCTCAGGAGACTTGTTTGTCTGCTCGCCGTGCATGCCTCAAACTCACGCTTGTTAAGCTGGCATGGTCCGCGGCACATTAAACGACTATGGCTTCCTAGCTAGTCTGACTTCTGGCTGACGAAGAAAACATTGTAGGGAGATTTCTTTGACGAGCTCGGATGAGTTTGCTCCGAAAATGGTAATAACGCTCGCTATACGGCGAGAAGAGTCCTTGGCCGTCACTAACCAAAGAGCGAACCCTAACATCTCCTAAGTCTGATTACTTGCGTCCTCAGCTGCCTGAGTTGTGGTGATGCTGGGATGGCTTAGTTCATCCGTCTTATTGAGGAAAGCACCCCTCAACAGCCTTAACCCTGGCCCTAATCATAACCCTAAAAACGGGAAACAGATGTCTTCTGACCGGCGAATGGACGTTTTAAAATGTCGGGTCTAGCTGAATGAAGACACTGGAGGGCTCGGAAACCAAGGCCAATACCCCTTTTAGTATCTTCCCTCGCTAAGCATCTATTGAGTCTATGAAACGACTTTGGAAGCTTGAGGAGTGCCTCATTCACCGAGATAGCATTCTTCAACTTGGATACTGAAGAACTCCCGCATACACCGAGCTCTACATCACTGTTAAAAGCACAACTAGAAGGGTCCAACAGAGGGTTTTACGCGTTTCTAGGTGTATACTTTGGCCTATGATTGCTAAAAGTATAGACAGTGAAGTCTGAATCTTTCAAAATGCATAAAAACCCGAACTAACTGGTGTTTCAGTAGAGATCTTTGGGCAAACCACGCGTTAGGATATCTAATCTCTCAGTCCAATCTTCAGCTCCAGTATCGCACACACAAGGTGGTAATGTACACGTCGGAAAGCCATCGTATCAAGAGACAAGGGAATTCACTTAGAGGCATAAATCTACCTAGAGTTCAGACAAAATTTCCGATGTGATGCAGCGACTTCGACCACCCGAAGTCTGTTCGCAATTAACTCTTTAAACTGTCTATAAGATCATAGCCAAGAGCAGAATATAATAGAGTTGAGAAGTGATCTTTTTTGTTCGATCTCCTTGCACGCCCCCCTCCAGCCTGTAGCATCAGAAACCGGCTGCTAAGACATAGCTTTACCCAAATCCTTATCCTCATGCTGTCCCTTTGTATGCCTGACTGTTTCCACTACAGACTGCATTCTTCCGTCCTCACGTACGATCCCGAACAAAAAAACCTCAAATTCTGATGATGGTTTGTTCGAGAACTCAACGGACACAGTGTGCCGTTCAGCGAGTTGATCGCCATCGCGAAGGAATTGGCTGACATTAACTTTGACGGCTGTGGTGATTTTTCGGAGATGGCGAATATGGTCGACGAATTCTGAAAAGCTCAGGACTTTGCCCTCAACCTCTTGCGTGTATGTCGGTGCAAAGAGATGCCCAAGATCTGCTTCCGTGGCTTCCGGATCACCAACAAAGATGCTCTCGAATCCTCTCGCGAATTGCTCGCGACCAGAGGTCCAAGAAGACAGGCTTTGACCGTCTGACGTTGTCATGGTTGAATTTGGACTATGAGAGGCTATGAACTCAAGATGAAGAAATATGAATGCGGTGGTGAATAGATGCACACTTGACTTGCTAAGGAACGCCCAGAATTTGACCGGCCTTTACGGAGACACGTGGCAAAATCTTGGGTTTGAAGGATTAGTCAGATAGCTACATACCCCGGTCTTGGAATATTTGTGAGCCTCGACAGAAGGCATAGATTATCTGTGATTAAGAAGGCAGAAATTAAGATATACATTAGGTTAATTGTACTCACAGTGACGTGGAATGGTAGGTTTTAGATTGATTTCATAAGTTAATCCTAGTTCTAGTACTCTCGTATGGAATGCATCCAGTCTGCTCACCTCACATTAGGTTCATTGCGCTCAGAAAGACTTAGAACTTAATATCTACCAGGTGTAACAGTGCTCGTCGTTAATAGATCGTTGGTCGGCGCACCGACAATAACCCAGTAGCCCTACGGGCCAAAAGATCAATCAGTATCCGCACAAGCTGCGGATACAGTGCTATACATCAATTGATAAGGGACCCAGGCCGCTGATGCGAGTCTGCGGCATGCTCGCGGCTCTATCTCTTACACTATTACAATAGACTATAGACTAGATAATAACCTTAGATAAAAGACACTTTTTTGTTTTATTTCAAGGTGGGAAAAGACTGTCTTATGCTACTCTTAGGGACCTCTACGGCCGCTTGCTGCTCCGACGGAGAAGTGAAATAAAGCTAAAGATAGCAGCCTAAATAGCCTCTAGCATAGTTGGCAGGATTGCATCTGTCGCATTGCATAGCATGGCAGCATTGTTGTTCATCCAGTAAGCTCCTGTGTACCAAGTTGACCGAAGGCCGTGCAGCGCGTTGGCCCGAGACACAATGCCACCGCGCACCTGATCAACGGACCAGCGTCGGTACATGTTTCCATGATCGGCAAAGGCCTTAAAGTCCAGCTGATTGGCATCTCCCGCGGGGACAGTCCCGGTATCCATGAGGTTCTGCAGGGAGCTGCGCACAATGCTCTTTGCGTCCTCGAGGCTCATGTCGCTCGGGGCAATGACCAGAGAACGGTACACAGGTCCCGTTGATGAGTTCCCTTTGTACTTGAAACCGGCCCAGAACGGGACAGTAGGATATGCGAGGTAGTTGGCGGCCATGGCTTCCGGAACAACGTTGGCAACCTCCTGTGCCGGCAAGGATGGGTGTGATACAATTCCGGTATAGTAGCGGCTACCTGTGGTTGACCAGAAAACAGCCAGCTCTTCGTCGTCCAAGTCGAAGCCCCCTGGCTTCAACGTTTCCGGTCCAATGGAAACTAATAGTCGCTTGGCGTTGATTTCAGTCGTGTTCCCGTCCTTGCTCTTCACACGAAGCCGCACTCCACCATTCGATCTTCTGGCCCAGACGACCTCGCTTTCGTACAAGACATCGTTGCCTAATAGCTGCACGGCCTTCTGGAAGATTTCAGAGTTATCGCCCGAAGCTGGCTGAAAACCTGTTAAGGTAGGGTAGTACGCCTTCCACACATCAATCATCAGCGCAGTCTTCAAATCGACGACAACGGTATTCCAGATCATCGGACTTGCGGCCTCTAGATCGAATTTGCGCACAAAATTGTCCCACGTCAGCAGGAGATCTTCTGAAATATCGTCACCAGCCGGAAACCCCGAGCTCGTGGGCAGCATCAGGCTTCCGTACTTGTGCCACTGCTCGCGATATCTGCCCATTGCGGCGGTGGCTTCCTCGCTACCTGGAGGTGTATAATTGACCGTCTTGCCATCCTCGAAGTCTGCGTATAGTGTTTGTGATTGACTAAAATCAGGGGTCCTGACGGCAACGTTGAAGCGGGCGAAGAAATCGGTGGAGGCGGTAATGTTCGTAAAGGCCTCAAGGCCGTAATCAAGTGCTTCCCCGGTCACCAGATCGTACCAGGCCTGCGTATGACCACCCCAAAGAGATTCATGAGCCATTGTATCACTGACTGATATAGGTCTAATGTTCGAAAATGATTGTATCATACCAAGCGATTTTCTTTCTCAACCACTACGATTTTCTTGCCAAAATCCTCTCGCAGTCGCACAGCTGCATATGCCCCAGAGCCCCCGCCGCCTATGATAGCAATGTCTGTGTCGATAGCAGATTTCCCATAATTAATGGTTCCTGCCGCAGCCCCTCGAGCGAAAAAGAGGATTTTCAATAATGCCATGGTATGTTGCGAGGTAGATGAGAGGTAGAATGGTTCTCAGTTGCTAGGTGGTTGAACTGTCACCTCTTTTGAATGCTCCTATAACTTAGATAAAATAACAAGTCATCTCAACTAGTCGCGAATACACGACGTTGCAAAGCAGCGGTCAAGGCGGTCCGAGGTCTGTCGTAGCCAGTTACAGTGCTACTGTGGTCAGATGGAAAACACTAAAAACTGGATAAACTAATGAGAAATCTATTCCTTTATTTCGTCGGGCGGTAACAACCGGATAAGATAATGGATACGCGTCTGTAAGTTTGGAAATGGAAACGGGGCGTAATTGCATCTCAATGGGCTTTACCTAAAGTTGTACGTTTCTTTACCACGGAATCAGTGGACGTTCCACAAATTGATTAAACATCTGTTCCTACCCTACAAGGAATTACCAATATTTAAAAGCGGATCGCTGCAAAATAAACCCTTTCGGCTGCAGACCCTAGCAATGTTGAGATGCGGCGAATAAAATAGGCCCCGCTTAGCGGCTTATACAGTCGTATTGATATTAAATTTGATCCCGCGAGAGTACCAATATGTAATGAACCTATTACTACAGCATGAAAAGTTTGAGTAGACTCGGCAATCCATACATGGGTCACGCAGAATCAGTTGACCAATATTTTCCTCATCGAGAGGTCCATTACTGCGAGGACGACGCTCACACGTATCAAGGTGTAAGTAACAGGGACAGGCGCATTTTCGGCTCGAGTTACCAATTCAAAATGGTGTACGTGATCGACACGTGAGAAGCCTCGTTGCAATGATCCCAACATAGTTATTTAATTAATGGCCAAGCTAGAACAATACCTATTGATCCGAGGTACATTGAAACCAGGGATCAAATATTCAACGTGATTGACGGGCCGGGCCAGATCGGAAGCTAATTCAGTTGCTAAGCTCTCCCCGGATTCATATTGTACACATGTTAATGCTCCGGGAAACCCAAGGAATACAAACTCGAGCAAGATCAGCCCTGGAGAGCTTCTTTATGGAAGCTACGTTGTAGGTCCGACCGAGGAGCACGTACATCCATGTCGAAGCAGAGGAAGATGTTGAGTTCATTGATCTCACTCCGCTACCGATTGCTATTCAGGGAAGGGAAAACACCTCTCTTAAATAATGCATATAATTAGGAATCTGTACCACTCTCACACAAGACCTAAGGTTTGGGGACTAAAGTTCAAGCGGTACTATTCTCTCTCGCCATGTGTCGCATTGTCAGTTCCATTGGCACCCTTCGCTAGCTGACGCTTCTCAGCCTCGTCCGCTTTCATGACCGCATATTTGAAAACGTGCAACAAGTTCTTCGAGTCCTCCAACCCGACTGAAACCCTGATTTGAGCCGGAGAGAGCCCTGAATCAGCCCTCTTCAATGCTCCCTCGGCACCGTAGATCAGATACGTGTACCCCAAAGCAAGTGTCCTATGCGCGCCCAGGTGGGGTCCGTGGTATACGTGAAGATTGTCGTAAAACGCTACGGCGCTCTGTTGGGATTTGAATCCAAGACTGAGGAGACACCCGTAGCAGGGCGTGAAGTCCACTGTAGGGAGTCGCATGAAGATTTCATAGTTACCTTGTGCCCCTGCATGTGCGGTAGTAGGGTAAAACATGTTTTGGATGCTACTGCGGTCGTCCTTTGACCGCTTGTACAGCCAGTCTGTAAGCATCTTAGCATTGGAATTGATGATGGCGGAACGGTGAAGGTAGTCCTCGCTATTATGTCTCAAGGCCCTCGCGTTGTCAATGTACAGATCGTTGACATATTCCTGATCAAAGTGGTGCCTGAAGTCGTCGTACGACTTGCTCGACGGATTGAGGACAACGCTACCCCCCATAACGTCGGCGTAGCCACTGAAGGTTTTGGTCAAGCTGGTAACCACAATGTCCGCAACCGGAAGCATATCCACATTGCAGAACCCGCCAATTGTCTCATCGACAACAAGAACGAAGCCTAGCTCATCGGCTAGCTGGCGCAGATAGATCAGATTCGAGGTGAACAGCAGTGGGTTACTTGGGTATTCAGTCCAAAGCGATAGGATGGGACGCCCTTGGGCTTTCTCCTGCCTGAGGAATTGCTCGAGCCCATGCACGTCGGTGCCTGTGGGAAAAAAGACTTCAATCCAGTGCCATACTTCTCGAGGATGTGCTTAGTTTCATAGAAAGAAACGCCCAAGATCACACTTTTGCACTCGCCATTCTTTGCCAAGAGTTGCAGATTCTGGTGGACGTTGTAGATAGCCGCCATACCTGACTGGAAAAGATAGACATCTGAGGGCTGTACTTTCTTTTCCCTGGTTGTAACAGGAGCACGCTCCACAAGGTAGGATATTCGCTCACGAAGCACCCTATGAGGTGTTTCTGGCTACCCTTTGAGTACAGGTGCAGCAGCGAGAGGAACCTCTTGCAGCCCGACCAGGTTGTTGAGTATATGCGCTGCAAGGCGGCTTGAGATTCCAACACCGGTATCCGACCACCAGGGCATGACGTGGGCCAACTTCTCCACTGGAAACATCAGGGCAAAGACGTATAGTTTGTCCGCAACGATTGTGCTGGTTTCGAAGGCCCGGATGGACACTGACGGAGTGGCAAGGGTTTCCTTGCCGTCTGACCGCTTGGGGCTAGTGATGTAGCTGACGCATGCTTGTGCCACTTGCAGCCTTGGAAACAGAAAACATGTGTGTCCCTCGGGATCTAGTCCTGAAAGCTTTATGATAGCCTCAATAAGCTAAGGCGGAGGCGTTCATGGTCAGCATGAATATTACTTATTTCAAGAACAGCAACTCACCCGAACACAATCCTTGTGAAGCAGAATACGCGGGTAGATGCTAACGATCTTGGAAAGATGGACAGGGTCCCGTTCCGAAAGCTTCACTAACGCCTTCCATCCCGGTATATGCGATGTGACAGAATGGCGGGGAGCGGGCGGTAAGGAATGGGACCACGGTGTATCAATGTTGGCTGGTTCTGGAACGTCCCGAGGCTCAAAATTGTCGATAGCCATCTCCCTATGCTTGGAAACAAATGCGGAAGAAGTCTATACGTCGAGTGAAAAGTCCTTGAGGTGTGAGACTGGGTATGAAGATGGGGTGGCTTTTTGCCTACAACATGGCCGATCTGAGGCGAACTTTTACACAGCTTTACATTTTCTTAAAGCTACGACAGAAGCACTTGCAGAGGCCATGCATGCTCGTTCGTGGTCTCTCATCTACGGGGGCGGCGCGCTCGGACTCATGGGAAATCTCGCCAAGAACCTGGTGCGGTTATCTGGACCGGAAGCGGTCCATGGCGTGATTCCCAAAGCATTGATCAGAACAGAGCGAGGAGTGGTCAAGCCAGAAGTAGTGGAGTACGGGAAAACAACCGTGGTCCACAGTATGCATGAGCGGAAGGCTTTCATGGCGAGTGAATCCGATGCCTTTGTGGCATTGCCAGGCGGCTATGGCACCGTCGAGGAGTTATTCGAAGTTGTCACATGGAACGAGCTTGGTATTCATGACCGTCCGATTGTTTTGTTCAACATCAATGGCTTCTTTGATCACATGCTTGCTTGGATTGAGAATTCTGTCGAAGAGGGATTTATATCAAGGGGAACCGCCAACATCATCAGTGTTGCAAACACCGCGGAGGAGGTTCTTGATAAGATCATGGAGTACAAGCTCGAAGCTGAAAGGCATCTGCTTGACTGGAGGCCGAAGGATGTCGAGACGTTGGCCATTTGAAGCCTTTCATTTGTTTGGATATGTCGTGGTTCAGACGCATGGAGCCAAGCAATAGGCGACGTAACAATGGACTGTCAATATAAAGCTTGTTAATCATTGACGCCATCGTCGCCATCACTTCTCTCTACTTGAGGGCACAAGCATCATCTATTCCTACTATCTCGACCTGGGAGGCCCCATTGATTCAAACTGTTGACAATTTAAGTTTCAATGTGAGGGTAATGGTACATTGTTCCGATCCTTGTTGAATTATCTAGATTGTGTGGGAAACGACCAGGGGCGGCATGAAGGCTCGGACCGGTCCGGCGTCGTGCAATGAGGTTTATAACTTTCTCTCTCCAACTAGCTATCATCTCGATGGCTATTGCCGCCGGTTGGTTCAGTAGAGATGCAGCAAGGTTTCGGGTCGCAGCTCTAGAGTTGTACAGCATGTCCAGTCTAGTCTGAGATGCAAGTCTACACATGGAGGGGCCTAGCCTGAGACCTCGCTGAACGTAAAGGAATTAGCCAAGCTAAGATTGACGATGGGAGCGTGGACCTGTGGTGGAGATTAAGCTATTAGTAGTTCACCTATAAGATGTATGTCGAACATAAATCCAGCCGACCAAAGCGTGGCATGATGCAGTCGGAGTAGTAATAGCGCACGGCATTATTAGAAGATACCCACGACTGAGATGGCAGCGATAGTGATAGGGCTATATAGGAAGTCTGCTAAATAGACTGTTAAGCTGTAGGATCTTTGAACGGTTGAGGTCACGCTTTGTCGTCCAGATATGCGATATAAGCTCTAAAAGCTATGATAGCCCCATGGCGAGTCCAAAACGCTAAATGTCTACTATATAATGAATATGCGGCGGATTACAACTTTTCATCAGGGTATGCTTCCACATAGTGAAGCCATTCTTCGAGCCACCTTTAAACCCGTCTTGGGCCAACTGCCAGCATTGGCCTGGCAATAACGTGAGTCCAGTACCTTCAAAAACGTCTAGCCATAAGAGATTCGCAGACGGCGCAACGCGTTCTTAGATTAGAATAGGCCTCTGAGGCGACGGGAGTAAGGCACTCCCAGAGTATGAAGACATCTTAGACCATTATGCACCGAGGATAGCTTCTTCCAAAGGAGTCGCGTATTTGCTCGACTGCATTCCCACTTTTATACATCCAGTGAGACGATTTAAAGTTCGGAGTGAAGAATGACAGAGGTATCTGGAGGCATTCTCAACATAAGAATCCTTGGCTGAAGTCCAGGGTAAGCACGCTGAGCAGTGGCGCCACACGACAAGCGCCGTGCCATGGTGTGAGAGGTATTAAAAACCTTGATAATGTTACGGCGGTTTAAATGACCGCAGGTACCTCAAAGGCCGATACTCAATGGTAAAACTTGACTGTAGATGTGTCAGTTGACGAAATCATTCGGATGCAAGGTTTACCTTCATGAAGCAGCACCCCTACAATAAGTGACTGGGGATTTCGTTGCACAACAGGAACATTATAGGAAGAACATGGCATGGGAAGAGTCTTGTTCAAAGATATATCAGTTCGTTGAGTCTAGAAAGGACCGGCGAGGAAAACATCCAAGTCATATCACAGTCAATACTCCTACTGCTGACCAACGCCGTTGTTGATGAGAACATTAGGAGTTCCGGAACCAGTGCCCAAGACCGCACCCTCGAGACCAGTCGAGACAATGTAGTCACATAGGCCCTTTGCACTCTGGCCCAAGCCCAAAAGATAAGCACCCAATCCAGCCACGTGGGGAGAAGCCATCGAAGTGCCCGAGATGGTGTTGGTCTTGCCACCAGGCCAAGTGCTAAGAATGTCGGTGCCCGGAGCAAGAACATCGACAATCTTGCCCGTGTTGGAGTAGTATGCCAGTGTGTCGTTTCTCGTCGTCGCACCCACAGTGCAAGCGCTAGGTTCGGAGGCAGGGGATGAACCAGAGGCATCGGCGCCCTCGTTACCGGCAGCGACGGCGAGGAAGAGGCCTGCGTCCACGATGCTTGCGGCGGCTTTGTTGACGGCGTCTGAGAACTGGCCTCCGAGAGACATGTTGACGACTACGCCCTTGGGGCAGTCTTGAGAGGCGGCGTCACTGGCAACAAAGTCCATGCCCGCGATGACGCCAGAGCTGGAACTGATTAGTATCATCATCATTTAAATTACAGGGCGGGAGTGTGCTCACTTGGTGCCCTCGCCGTTGTCATCCAGGACCTTGACTGCAAACAGGGTAGTCTTCTTTGCAACTCCGTAGGTAGTCGAACCGATGGTGCCGGCAACATGAGTACCATGGCCCTGACCATCACTGTCGCTACCGCCGGCATAGTTCTTAAGGAACTGGGCCCGACCATCAAAGTCCTGTATCAACATGTTAGCAAGGCGATACCCGTTAGAATGTGGCAGTAACGCTCACAGGATGATCGACGTCAATGCCGGTGTCAACAATGTAGGCACAAGTGCCCTCGCCAGCGCTTTCATCGTAGGTGTAGGTCCTGCCTCCGGCCCTGTTGCTTGAGATTCGTGCAAGACCCCAAGGAGCATTTTCCTGCTCAGTCGTAGCCTTGATGGTAATAACCGCATCCTGCTCAATGTACTCGACCTGGAACAGTTAGTATGCTGTCGTGATCAAGACAGAATGAGACTCACATTGGGGTCGTTTTGGAGCGTCTCCAGCTCCGAGCTACTGAGACTGGCAGCAAATCCGCTGAAGCTGCTAGAGTAGGTGTAGTCGGCGTCGGCTTGGATAGAGGACACCGCAGTGGATACGGAGGCAATGTTGACTCCGCTCTTCATCTTGACGATGTACTTGCCATCGACAAGCTTGACGCCGCGAGGACGAAGAACGGGGGCGGGCTCAGCACGCCTGGAGGGAGCGGCGAGTGCCAGAGGCAGAAGAGCGAGAAGAGTTGCAGTTCGCATTGTGAAGATAGAGCTTGAGTGAAGCAAAAGAGTGTGTTGGTGATTGAAAAGAGTGTGGCTTTGATGACCTAAGTGAATGTGGTGATTGTGATGATTGTGATGCTGAACCAAATATTCGGCATACAGCAGCATCTATTTATCTTGATGAAGCCCCTTGATGAACTCCATAGTACTCAATAGCATCCAGGTCTCCATATTCTGAGCACCTATCTTTACCAACATGTGCTCGACGATCGCTGTTGTCTCAGATGCTTCATCCCAGCAAATATCGAGACCTGCCTAAAGCGAGTGTCGATCCCGGATGTCATCTCCACCTTTCAGCGATATAGCATAAAATATAATGTATGAGATTCAACCAAACAGAATCATCTGTTCCAAGTCTTGGCCGAGTCAAAGATGAATGGGAGAACACCTGGAACATGAAGGATGGCATCATTAAGGAGCCAAGCTCTGAGGCATGTGGCTACGACTTGTGAGTGGTGAATCCATTGCCGCCACACTTGCAGGGATGGGTATTAGCAGCCTCGTGGTGGTCCAATCAGAAGCGCGTACAGACTGAAAAAAGAGCCGATCTGCTAGAACGAATGCATGTTAGCTCGCGGCGGCGATCTTTTCCGGACAAGGGAGTTGGCTTCCCCTGAACAAAAGTGCGATCGCAAGTTGTTGATAGGCTCTTCCAAAAGGTCTTGTGGCTAATTAGATTGCAACTGGTGCCAGAGGCCAACCGACTGAAACACCGAGAATGGTAGGTTATCTCTCATCAAGTGCCAATCACGGGCACATATCGTTATCCGAAGCTTTCCTAGGACCTAGCCGTAGATGAAACGTCGATCCCGGAGTGCTTTGGCGTATGATCGCGTTATTGGATTCACCTTTGAGAAATGAGGATAGGGGAGAAGATGATTAATTGGATGATGCAACTTGCCAAGCTCTGCGAGCACCGACAATGGAGCTGAACAGCTACTCCACAGGCAAGGCGTTAAGGAGGAGTAAACCGGCGAGGAAAAGTCTCCGCAATCTACTAAGATCTTTTGATCGGGAGATGACTACTCGGTTTGAGGCTTGTCTCTTGACAAGAAAAACGCCATCACCTTCAACAATGCGATGCTGACAGACGCGGCTCCAACTAATGCGAGGCAACTGCCTAGCTCAACGACATTGAGGAAGCTGTTTGACTAAAAGAAGTAGCTACAATACATGCTGCCGTACGAGGCGCAAACCCTAATGGGCCGATGGCGCTTCTCGCGAGAGATTGATTGGAAAGTCTCTACTTATCATGACAACGACGGCTAGATAGGTCATGCTGATGCTGCTCTATCAGGTTGCGGACTGGGACAACACGAACATGAACAGCCGGTTATCAGTCTCGGCACAGACGTCAATACTATTAATACAACGACTAGACTACCCTTCACGTTAACGTGGAAACCAAGCCGTACTGCAGCATTCCGCGCGATTTCAACGATGTCCATTTTGTCCACGCGATTCAAGACAGCAAAAAGATTGACTTTAGCACCCGAGACAATATCGGCTCGACGACGCTCCTCGTTAAACCTCGTTATTGTATAATCCTAGACTCTTTGTATTGTTAATGACGTCTACACTGCAATTGTATCTTATTTGTAAAACTCCTTATAACTGCAATCTCATGCATTCATTTCTTTAGAATATCCGACCAGTCGTGCTTTTGTGCCCACTCTTCCCACGTTGTCATCTTGCAATCGATTCCAGCCTAAGAATTCAATCAGTTTCATTTGCGTCTTGGTACTCCACCTAGCGGTATTGAAACTCACACTCTGGATATCCTTAGCTGTCAATAGATGCATACCGCCGTCGTACCCCGGCTCAGATGTGTAAGAAAACATGTAGGCGGCTTCGACGCCTGCCTCGTGGTCGGGAGTAGCGGCAATCATTTCCTCGGGAGTTACTTGGCGGTAGCTCACGGGGACATTGTTGATGCGGCCCCAAGTCTCAATCCATTGCGGCCAGGTACACGTCGTTCCCTCTGCCATGTACGCCTTTCCGGGCGGCATTTGGTAAACGGCATACGTAAAGTTTCCCATGTCTCCGACTGGGTCGAAATGGAAGGTTGATGCTTCTGGGGAGGTTGTGAAGGCCATCTCGAAACTTCCGTCCGGCAGCTGTTGGCGTAATTCGTTAGAAATGAGGGAGATGAGAATGTGCGCCCAGGGGCATGTTGGAACGCATAGAAAACGAACCTTGTTCAGATACGAGTTGGGAAGGATATTGAAACTCGTGTAAAAGTAACCCGTGTGGATGCACGACATTTTGGCACTGAGTTGTGGGTAATTATCCTGAACATAGGCTGGGAAGATATCGGCTTTGGAATCAAAATGATAGAGCTCCTTGAACTTCCCGCCACTGCATTTTTCCGCATGGCTCAGTGTGGACACAAGAAAGCCGTTTGGATCGAGTGTATCAACTACCATGGCGGCAGCATCGGCAATGTTCTTACCATGCCGGTACTCCACATTGTAGGCAAACTTTCGACAAGAGATGCCTTCCTTCTCGGCCTGCTCTCGGCAGTCCGGGCGGAAGAAGGGCTCCCAGTAGTTGGTGACACTGAAGATGACGTTTGCATCGCGAAAAGCCTCGTTAAGAGTTGTGACATCGTTGAGGTCAGCGGCTACGACCTCGGCGCCGGCCGCCGAAAGCTTCTTGGCCGCGGCAGACGCCGGATTGCGGGTCAAGCCCCGGACCCGGAAGCCGGCCTCGAGGAAGCGGCGGGCTACGGAACCGCCTTGGTTCCCCGTGGCGCCGACGACACAGATCAGCTTCTTGTTGGACATGGCGAGTTGCTTGAGGCTATGGTTGAAGCCGTGGTAAGCGAAATGAGGGGTTGGTCGGTTCTCCAACCTGGATTGGGACGAGAGAAGTGCGGTCTTTTGAAAAGGGTTAGTCCACGGCTGAGCCAATCAAGTACTTCCCTTTAGCGACACAGGGATTTTTCACCGTGGCGTGACATCCACCATGAGACATGATGCAGAATGACATGACGGCAATGAGCGATTAAACTCATCCTCTGCGCATCTTTTTCCGGGCCAGATAACTCACTTGAAAGCATCCAACCACGATGACTTCAGCCAGGGGTCAAAAGACGCCCTCCCCACCGAGGGGATCGTCCCGTTCCCCTGAAAGTGGGACGCCTCCTGCAACCAGACGGTCGGGTCCTTCGGACCTATCGGCTGCAGAGCCTGCGGTGGCTCCAAATACTCCAGAGGCAGCGGGACAATCCCCAGTCCTCACCGCGGAAGATGCACCAAGGCCCGTGCCTCTACAAGTCGACGTAAGCTGTCAGTCACGAGATTGAGATGGGCCTTGAAACTGACGCGATGTGCTCTCAAAAGGATGACGATATTCGTGGGGACGATGCAGACTCGGCCTACAACTCGGATACTGAGTCCGCCTTCACGGCATCAGTCACCTCGTCCATCTACCACTACCAGTACGAAAATGGTCGCCGGTATCACGCATATCGCGAAGGCCAATATGTGCTACCAAACGACGACCAGGAACAGCAACGTCTCGATCTGCAGCATCACATCTGGCGCCTGCTCCTTGGCGGTCGGCTCTACACTGCTCCCTTGCCAGACCCGAGGGAACACCGGGAGTTCCGTATCCTGGATCTCGGAACCGGCACGGGCATTTGGGCAATAGAGATGGCGGATGAGTTCCCCCACGCCGTCGTCAACGGTGTCGACCTCTCGCCCATCCAGCCGGAGTGGGTGCCCGGCAACTGCTCGTTCCATGTCGATGACTACGAGGACGAGTGGACATATCGCGAGCGCGAGAAGTTCGACTACATCCACGGCCGTGCACTGAGCGGAACGTCGGCTGACTGGTCGCGATTCTACGGCCAGGCCCTGCAAAATCTCAAGCCAGGCGGTTGGATCGAGATGCAAGAGTACGATGCGTGGATCTTTAGTGATGACGACAGCTGTGACCGCGCACCATGGACGATGGAATGGGTTGAGAAGCTGGACAGCGGGAGTAAGATGTTCGGAAAGCAAATCAATGTGGCCAAGTATCACAAGCAGTGGATGATGGACGCAGGCTTCGAAGACGTCGAGGAGCGTGTGCATCGCGTAAGCATAACCCCGACTCTCCATCGACTGCTTTGAGTATTAGTCTAACGCTCGAACCAGATACCCATCGGACCGTGGGCCAAGGACCCGGCGCTCAAGGAGCTGGGTCGGTTCGAGCTCAACCACATGCAGATGTCGGTCGAGTCACATACTCCGGCCCTGTTCACCCGCGTGTGGAACTATTCGCAAGACCAGGTGATGGTGTTGATGGAAGGAGTCAAGAGGGAGTTTCGGAGTAGGGATTTGCGGTTAATTACAAGTTACCGATTTATCACAGGGCGCAAGCCGGAGTCGACAGTAGAATAGGGGAGAGAGAGACCACCGAGAAAGGGGCCCGAATGTTACTTTAGGTCTCTGCTGACAAGTTATGGGAAAGCGTCCTGATAGAGAGAAGAGAGAAGGAGGAGAGGAAGGAAGGAAGGAAGGAAGGAGGGGGGCAGGAGGGTAGGTGGGCGCTGAGGAGGCAGTTACAATAGACGTTCCTTCCTTCCCTCTTTGCTATCCCCCATGTACCCCTCTCCTTCCCTATTCTACTCTGCTCTACTCTGCTCTACTCTACTCTCTCTGTCTGCCCAGTTCCCTGCGATGATCCCTCTCTTCTCTTCTACATCCCAACGAGAATACACGCACTCTCCCATCGCCGCGCCCCGTCCAACCTTTGCCGCGTCGCGTCACCGTTTCATTTCGAGACTCTGCATTCTCCCACTCCCGCTCCCGCTCCCACTCTCTCTCTGGTCGCTGCCGCCTTCTCGCCGCCGCCGAAGCCGCCGCCGCCCGCTCCCAGCTTCGCCCTTTTCTGTGCTGCTGTCTGCTGCCTGCTCGTCCTCCGCGTCTCTCCTCCGCGTCTCGCCGCCGCCCGCACCCAGCTTCTCCCTTCTTTGCGCTGCCGCCGCCCTGTTGCCGCCGCCGCCCTGTTGCCGCCGCCGCCCTGTTGCCGCCGCCGCCCTGTTGCCGCCGCCGCCCGTTCCCAGCTTCCCGCTTTCTTGCGCTGCTCCCTGTTGTTCGCTCCCCCCACGTCCTTATACTCTCTGTCTACCATACTGATACAGACAGGAAGACTACGCCACTATGGCCGAAGATCTCGGTGCAAAGTCCGTGGTGGAGAACACCTTCCACTGCCAGGCCCCTCAGCCACCACCCGCCTGCCCCTCGTTTCCGGCGTGTCCGGCGTGCCCGGCGTGCCCGGCCTTTCCCTCTTGTCCCGTCCCTGTCTATCCCGTCTGTCCCATCTGTCCCGTCTGTCCCATCTGTCCCGTCTGTCCCGTCTGCCCTGGTTCCGTGGCGTGTCCCGCCGCGGCCACAACGTCTCCCTTGGTTCTTCTGGCTGCTTTCTGGGCCGGTATTCTTGTTTTTCTGGGTCCCTCGCTCTTTACTGAAGAGGGTCGAGCATTCTGGGTCGCCCTCTGGGCCTTTCTCTGTCACCGTCTCCCACCCTGGTGGGCCTTTGTCTCCCGCTGGATTTCCGTCCCAGAGTGGTTCTTGGCCGCGTTCTTGGCCTTCTGCCGCTTCCTTGGCCGTCTCTGCTGCTGCTTGTGCCCTTGTGGTTGTGGACGAGGCGCCGACAATGACGATGACGACGAGAACAATGACAATGGCAACGACAACGGCAACAACAACGGCAATGACGACGACCTTAAGCAGGGCGACCTTACCGCTGAGGATAACCGGGAGATCGAATTTAAAACCATCAATGGCCCTCCTGGTATTGAACCAATCCCCGACCCTCTGCCTCAGACACACACTGCTGTGTCCTCGTCCCTCGCCCTCGCCGAGTCCGCCTCCACGTGCGTCTCCACCAGGGGCCTGAAGGCAACCGTCCTCCCCACGCGAGGTCGCCGCGCCCCTCGAGGCAAGGCCCAGCCACTTGGGCCAAACTTGGGACAGGCTTTCCACCGGCCTGGCAAGGCCCCTGTCACCCAGGGTAAGGCTGGGACCGTGGGGTTGGCCGCCCTTGAGCGGGCCAAGGTTCAGTGAGGCATCGATGATGACGCCGACGATAACGATCAAGGGTCCCTTTTTGGGCTTATATCTTTATACCCTGATGATTGATCGAGGGGATGGATGGGATGACTGGAGGCATTCTTTTGGTGCTGGGCATTGCGTTTATACATCGGTCTTTTTCGGTCTGCTTTTTAATTGACAACGCATTTTGCCCCGAGTTTGCTCCTCGTCCGATTTGGGACACCCTACTCCGTGAGTTACTTGTAGATGTGGTGGGGTACAGGGTTCGAGCAGGCCGCGGAAACACGAAAACCATTTCATCCTTTACAGGACATGTCACCTGGCCGTCAACGTTGAAGCTTTGTAACTATAGCCAGCAAGGTATAAATGCATTGAAAAGTTTGAAGATTGAAAAACTCAGCATCTGCCCCAGGTGAGTGAGTCATGGCTCACCTGGCCATCTAGGTTTGCAGGTACCCGGAGAGAGAGAGCCCAAGAAGATATTTAAACAAGACCACGTCGCATCTGTGGCACTCTTTCACTCAACCACACTTACATCGTTCGATGATCTCCAAATCGACAAATCTAAAGGCTCTCATCCAGGGACCCTCTTTCGAAACACGACTCTCAAACCACCAAACCAAAGGCACCTTCAGCACATCGGAGCTGTATGGAAGTCATCAGAGACTGGTTCCATCGGAACGCCGCCCCCCCTTCCCGCTCGCCTGATTTGCCTCCCTCCTATGAAGAAGCAGTTGCTTCCAATCGCCCTCCAAGAACAGGCGGCATGGACCGCGTAGTTGCTTCAGCCTACTCGAATCAGATGCACAGCCCCTTAATTCGACTTCCCGACGGGCTCATTGTTGCTATTATGGAGCGACTTGATCTTGACAATATCCTCCAGCTCCGTCAGACCTCCCGGGACTTTATGCGTTTATTCAGTCAATCAAAGGCCTTTTGGAAATACCACCTCACTGATGCATCCGACCATCATCACCGCAAGCAGTTGGCAAGGATCTGGGCCACGCCTATACATCATCCTAGACAGGCAAGGTCTGCCACTCTATGTGACCTTTGTACTACATTCAGGAAGCAGAGAGGGTACAGGAGTGACGCCGAACTTCTCCAAGCCATCCCGTTCATATACTGTTCAGGATGCAAGATGGAACACCGAGCATTCTATTTCTCAGCCCAGCAGCGACTTGAGTCAAACGAAGAAAGGCTCTGCAAGGGACGTGAAGGACGCATCAGCTTATGCGAGCACATATCCGTTACCTGGGACGCAGCTCAGCGACTTGCAGATAAGAAATCTGGCCAAAACATGATTCAATGCGATGAAGGACACCACAAAGTCTCTTCATGTAAGCATGTTCAAAATGGCACTTCAAAGCGCTGCTACCATGATGATAAGCCACGATTTAAGTTCTATCGAGATGAGAATCAAAAGCTATGTTTTGATCTATCAATTACAACGCACATCAGATTTAAGCCGGAACATGGTGGAAAATTGACCTCCTCAGCATTTCGAAGAGGCATCGAAAGATATGTCCACCAAAGGCTTCCTGCCCGGTCGTTTCAGTGGCTGCCATCGAATATGGCTGGCACCCGCGATGTTGTCAGATGTTTCGATCCTAATGTCTGCAACTGTCTCGACTGGGGCAAGCCGGAATCTCACGGATCTGAAGGAGAGATAGCTACCGCTGCCAACAGGTTCGAATGGAAACTTTGCCCGAACCCAGTGAGACCTTGGAGGCTCAGGCCAGATATCCAATCGTCTTCCTTCACAGGGAAGGACGACCTTCGTTGCGAAGACCGATGCGCAGGATTCAGTCATAACCATCATGTTAACACGCTATCTGGATCATGGGACTGGGAGTTCGAAAAGTGCCCTGAGAATGATAGTTCTATGGTCTTCACACAGACAAGGAGGTCCTCTGCTAATTCTCCCCATGACTTTGGGTGGTCTTACTTCATTAAGTATAGATTCGACGATTTGACACGAGATGAAGAGATGCGCAGCATTTCATGGTGTTCTCGGTTGGACTGTCGCTTTAGGACACCACAGAGGATACAGCAGTGTTCAATCAGAGGAACAGTGCTCCATCATAGGACTATCTAGATATAGCTTAACTATACATGTGCTGAAATGATAAGTACTCAAATTTTCTACTTGGGTGAATCAATATGTAATAAGGTGTAGGCGAGGGCTCCTAGCCATAGCTGGCCAAGAGAAAAGCACCCAAACGACTGAGACTTTACTGCGAGGGAGGGATAAGGGCTGTCTTTTGGTATCCTTAAGGGTGAGGTAAAATGGCAGCCAAATCGCGTACAATTTAAAAACTGAAAAGACCATTGGACAGAAGTCCTGGTGATTGATAGAACTAGATAAAGATTGACTAGAAAACGGGTTAAGAAGGATTCCTTAGCATGCACCTACTCTAAAGCTTGCATTAAACACATCTCATGATACGTAGTGTCTTGTTCTCTGTATGAGTCCCAACCTCTAAAATCTTACCTCTGTGGAAAACACAAATTATCTCAGCGTCCTTGAAACTGCTAAGTCGATGCACAACAGCAACTGTAATCCTATTACTACTTTTGGCGGCGTGGTTTAGTGCAGCTTGCACCATCTTTTTTCTCTCTGTGTCAAGAGCACTGGTAGCCTCATCGAGAAGCAAAGTGTTAGGGTTGCGGATCAATGCACGAGCGATAGCAATACGCTGTCGCTGGCCACCAGAAAGCTGCGTTCCACTCGACCTAACAAGATTCGATAGCCCCTCTGGGAGTGAAGACAAAGTCCCATGCGTTCGCATGACGGAGGGCGGATTCGATCTTCTCGTCTGACACCTGAGAAGAGTATCTCAAGTCGGCCTTAGCATCACCGACACCAAGAGCTACATTGTTGCGGATCGAGCCTTGGAAGAGTAATAGTTCTTGCTGGACAAGAGAAACGCACTGGCGATATAGTCGCGGATTGAGTGAAGGTAGAGCAACGGTACCGATTCGAATCGAGCTGCTCGTTGGATCGTAGAAGCGCTCGAGTAAGGCAACCATTGTGGACTTTCTGCAACCAGATGGACCAATCAGGGCAATAAATTGGCCCTTTCTGATCTGTATACACACTGAGTTCAGTATGTGTTGGGGCTATGTGGCGAGCGTGTGATGCCCTTGAGAACTTGGGTGTCTGGCCGGAGAGGGTAGGAGAAGTGAAGATTGTCGACGGCAAGCGACTCTGCTGGCGGCGGGCCACTGTGACGATTCTCAGAAGTGTCTCGAACCACTGGTTCAAGGCTTTCTAGTCATAAAACGTAGTTGGCAGCATTTAACTTTTTGGTAATGCTTGTTGAGTATTGGAAAAGCTGTGTGGCCGCTTGTCCCAAGAAGAAGACACCGAGGAATGCGACAAGCATAGATGCTGATTTCATCGAAAGATAAGAGCCGGCAGCCATACAGTAGCCAAGAGCTATAAACCAGTACTCGAAGGCCTGGGCAAAAGCAAAGCAGGGTCATCAAACTGAACAGCGGGCGTTTGAAGCCCACAACAGCACGGTCGAGCTCATCGGTATAATTTCCAAGAACCAGCTCTTCAATGGCGAGGGAGGGCGCGGTGCGAATAGCAGCACCGGCCAGAATAAATAATAAGGGCAAAGTGAGCTCAGGGGTAGCGAGGACCAGTTGGCCAATGATGGACACAATGCCTTGCTGTTTGTGGTGGTCATAGTCGTATCGCTCGCTCCGAGTAGTAACGTGATCCGTTGGAAGATTTCGGCTGTAGGGTAGGTAGAAGCCGCAATGCCGAGATTCTGCGCCTTGGAATGCAACAGGCTCCTGCTGTACCAAACGCACATTTCTTCGCAGCCTGTTCAGATTCTGTCGATCAACATGGTGGCCGTCAACCGTGGTGCCAAACTGGGTGTGTACCAGCGCTCTAGGAGACCAGCTGCGGCCAAGATGCACATGCTTGCACACAGGGAGAATAGAGATGCAATTAGAAGACTGGTTTAACATGAATCAGGAATCAATGGAACTGCTTCGGGAGTTGGATGTTAATCCTGTATTTGGAAATGGCTAAAAGAGGCCAATGTCACTCAGCAGTTCTCCCACTAGTATTCTAAAACCTCACTAAGTCTAACACCATTCCCCAAAGCAGTCCCGATCGCATTCTTCTCCTAAGCAGAAGGGTCAACGCGGATCAAGCAGCAACCCATGCCAGGGACCTTGTTCCAGTTCTCATGAGGCTCCCGGATGTTCTCCATGTCCCAAATCTTCTTGATGGGCACCTCGATCTTACCCTCGACAAGCAGCTGCATAATGGCGTGCAGGTCCTCCATAAAGGTAGATCGATCACGGTCAATGTAGTAGAAGCTAGTACTCCTCTTGGTGAAGAGGCAGCCATTTTTGGCCAGCAGCTTCACCTGGGCAGGGAACTGCGATCGCGTCTTGCTGGCGTCCCCCTGGATGATGTTCATGTTGCCTCCAAAGCCAACCACGCGGCTGGGCTCGTCGCGGATGAGAATTTCCCACGACTCATCCCAGCTCTCGAAGCCGATGGGGTCGTATACGACGTGGGCGCCGCCCAGGTCCTTCATCTCAGCCATCCAATTCTTGTTGGTATATGTGAAAGGGTGGGCTCCGATGCTACGTAGAGCGGCATGGTTCCGCTCTGAGGCGGTGCCATAGACGACTGCGCCCTGCAGTAGGCAAAGAGTCGTGACAGCGTATCCGACAGCGCCGCTCATGCAGTGGACGAAGACGCGTTGGCCCTTGCCGACCAGATCAGTGGCACGGTGAACCAGGCCGTACGCGGTGTTCCAATCAAGGACAACGCCGAGGGCCTCTCGCATGTCGACACTCTCAGGCACGGAAATCAGGTACTTTTCCGCAATGTTGATCTTATGAGCCTCAGAGTCGTACACGGTCAGAGCGCCGACGAGCTCGCCGGGCTTAAACTTGGTGGCCTTGTCGCCGTTGGCGCTCACTCGGCCGACGAAGCAGTATCCGGGAGTGAGCGGAGCGGCCTTCTGCATCGGGTATGAGCCGAGACGCATGTTGATGTCACCGCCAGAGAAGCCAGAGTAGATGACGTCGCATTGGACCTCGTTCTTGGCGGGTGGTTCGATCTCGGCGGTGACGACGTTGACGTTGGAGGCATCGCCAAAGGCGGAGATGACGACCTTGCGGATAGTGTGAGTGGTCATTTTGATAGTCTGATAGAAAAGAAAACCAGACAATAGTTGGTGTAGTGAAATTGTTAGGTAAGTTGGTGTATGTGTTGTGAATGATTCCGTCAAGTGAACATGTTCCTAGGCTCGGCCATGCCTTTTTTATGTACTAATCACATTCTATGGAGATTTACGTTCGATGTATGCCGATTCTGCATCGTCCAGTCCCTGCATTCGCATCGTTCGCTCCGCAGTCTGTTTAGTCCTCGCTATTTCGCGCTCGCGCCCTCGGGCTTGGCAAACACGGGCCAGCGTCGCCACAAGCGAAGAGCGAGACGCGCTGAGGATCAATCGTGGCGCAGTACAGTGACAAGGATCTTAGCCCTACGTTAGCTGTCTAGTACATCGCCTACCACTGAAGTTTAGTACTCTCTCAAGTACCAGAAGCCTCCACCTTGTGGTGGGGAGTCCTGTATCGATAAGCATTCTTACGTCTCTAACTGGATGTTAATGTTAATGTTCGCTACTAAGCCTCTATGATTCTTGTGGCGCAGTCACATACTGGGGGTTGATGATATTCTCATCGCCCCAAAGCTCAGTTGTTTCACCATGGAGTTAATGAGCAGTGACACTCACACAACCACCGACATCCTCCGTGTCTCTGATCTCATTCGAGCTTCAGCTTGAGCCACAGCAGTCTCCCAATCAGTCAGATAGAGATATAAAGTTTCGATTCCTGAGACGCTGGAAGCTTTAGTTAGCAACGCGTATCACATGGTTTGTCTCAACTCACACGGCAAGGCCCACGGTCAATCCGACCCAGAGACCGGCTAGCTTCCAGCCTAGACCGAAATCATTATCGTACTTCATCAGCTACAGACGTTATGCGCAGGCCATTTAGGTCGTATCTCAACAAGAGTCGTAAGTCTGCCCTACAAAAAGCCTTTCACAGAACATCGTGGCACAAACTAACGACTAAGTAAGGCCTCTAAGACGTATCCACAACGAGGGAAACGTGCAAGTAGAGGTTCAACAATGGAGGATAAAGAAGCCAGGTCATCGGCACCATTTGCAGGAGACGATCGAGACATTTGAAGTCGCTAACAATCAGTTCCACTTGTATACCCTACCATTCCAGGACCATCAAGTAGGCCGTGCTCCGCGGGCCGCCATTATGGGAGACGGCGGGCTCTTGCGAATCGGGCCCAGGATATGTGCGCGAGATGATGCCGGTGGTTGCAAACTGCTTTATCTCGATGACTCCCGGATTGAGTATGTTGAGGAGGCGTGCCGTAGCGGTCCATGGGTTGCTATTGTCCACCGCAGAGGAGTGAAACTTTCCGAGCTAAAGGTAGAGTCTGGTGCCGATGATGATGGTGACGATGATTCGATGCCATCGCCTGAAAGTTCCAACAGCACCAGCAGCAGTGATAGCTCCAGCGAGAATTCGTCAAACGAAGAGAGTCTCAGCTAAAGCACCGGTGGAATGCATGAAGCTGCGGCGACGGAGACTCAACCCGAGTCAACCGACATGGACTTGGATTCTGAGTCGTGTCCCTCGGTCTAGCAAAAACAACAACAACAACAACAACAATAACAACATTAGCATGTACACATCCCCTACCGCCATGGCAGACCCAGAATACGTCGCTAGCTCGCATCCGACAAGAGCGCGAACGACACAAAGCCGAAAATCAACAGCGTAGAGAAGAAAAGTGACGACAAATCGAGCTTCGTCGCGTGCAAATAACATCAAGACTCCAGTGAACACATAATTGGGTTATAACGTCTAGGAAATTATTATGTCTCTATGTAAGTGTTTACACGACTCTAAACTCGACTGTCTTCGTAATCCCATTCCCCTTAGCATCCAACTCCTCGAGTTCGATGGAAGGTTCTCCTGATCCATGTTTGAAGATGTTTTCTTGCGAGTCACTCCTGTGCGTTTTGCTGGCGCCTCCATGAAATTCAACGACATGCTCACCCCTGCCTACAGCAAATCCATCCTTCTGTGTTGATGTAAATCGTCCTGGCTGGCTTTCTTGCCCAGGCCGACTGTGAGAAGATGGATATCTATTATCTGTGAAGATGAGCTTCGAAGCTAGAAGATCGATGCTAGTAGGATAACAGTTAGTTACCTAAGCGATGGTAGTAGGTGAGGATAGTAGTTACTTACTATAACACAACCGGGAAAAGGCAAAACATAGTATACACAAACCGATCTAGCTGACTAGCCAAGTTCTCGGCACTCTGGCCGGGTGTTTTCAAAGAATGGGTAATCGCTCGGAGGATGCCTACTATAGCTAGAAGGGCGACTCTGCCCTCAGTGCTCCGACTCAAGTATCGGAAGAAACCAACATTGAGGGCAATCTGCATTGAAGAGGCCCTTGCATCAGTGAATACAACGATGAGGAAGTAAGCACCAATACATTCCAAAATGGCTATAAGGCCAAAATAGGCGATGTGAAGGTAGTTGATGGTGTGTTGTATGGATTCATCATGACTCATGACGGATCGCACCCGGAATACGGAGATGATAACACGTGTGATGACTATTCCACTTATGCCAGCCCAGAATAAGGACGCAAATACCCGCCATCGGACTCCTCGAAGCACACGTTTTAGGATGATGTAACTGTAGAAGAGCAGACCGGTTTCTTGCAACTGTTGACAGAAGCGAAATTAGCAAAGAGTCGGAGTGAGTTGCATTCTAGGGTAGTCCTACCACCCAAAATAGGTCTGCAAAGACTGACGACACAGCTCGGTTGATATCAGGATGCGTGCCATAGTTGGAATAGAAACAGAGGCCGTCGGCGATAGCTCCGGCGGCAGATGACAGAATGGGGACGGCGGCGAGCGGCGTGAAGCTCGTGATGCTGCAGACAAGAAGCCCAAAAAGAACATTGGCCATGCAGATGGTGCTAAGGATCGACCAGCTCAACTCGAAGAAGACGGCATTCGCGTCGGCCGCCGTTGTCGTCATCGTCGATCGATAGACGGGCTGCGTGAGACAACTGCAGGCAATGGTAGGGGCATAAACAATGTACAGTGTGTAGCAAGGAACAGGAAAAAGCAAGCCACGGGCGTTTGCTACCATTATATCCAGACCACTTTGTCCAGGGGCAACTGACCCTAACTGCGGTGGTGCGGACGCAGTACTTGGTTAGGGGTCACGCTCTCATGAGGCGTTCCAGCTAGAAAATCTAGACCTTGGACCTAACCACCTTGATACTCAAGTGAAATGAGGAACCCGGGGTGTGGGGGATTCGTTCCGTACAAGGCAATGCGTATGGGTCATGTAAGCGGAGCTGAAACCGACATATTCCCCATCCCCCATCCCCCGCAAGCGAAGCGTCCCAGAAACTGCCAGTTTCCCCGGCCGCCCCCTCAGCAGCTCCTCATTCTTTGAGGCTAGTGGCAAAGTTCGGGACGCTTGGGTGCATCTCACCAACCGGCACGTCTCACCAGGCCTTAGATACTCCACTAGCCTAGTCAAGTGCCACATTGGGGGGGATACAGAAAACCTTGTGTAAGACCCCTTCATTTGGAGAAGTGTGTGGCTTGTCCCCTCTCTAACCATTGGCTATATGAGATGGCCTGGATGGCGTCAAAGAGAGAGCGAGTCATTAATGGACAGGGGAAAATGGCCTGACATTAACTGTGAGTAGGATCACGACCAACCAGGGATTCAAGGATGTGCTAACGATAACACATCAGACGAGCAGCCACACAAACGGCACTACGCGCAATGATCCAATCCCAACGATGGCACCATTGCCATCTTAACTCGCAGTAGTACTAACTTAGGCCAAGTAATAAGATGGCATACCAAGCTCACGGCTCGGAGAGCGCCCGTTGATTCGGAACCATGCTGTTGACAAAGAAGCCGCGCTACGGGTATCCGATTTGGGCATCAATTCCGGCCATACGCTAGGACGGAGAGCAAAGAAAACTAGTTGTAAACAGATTTTAGGCCTATCAAGTACCACCATCGATGTACGCCACTAATCTCGATTCGCGACGCGATTTAGTCTTAGATTGATTGCGCAACATCGCCCATGTCCTGCATTGGAAGCATGGTTTCATCCCGTCCCGTTCTGTCGTTCCGGTGTGTCAAAGCATTCACGTATCTCTAGGGTAAACTTGAAGATTATCCTCGTTGAGTTTGACATGGCGAAGCTTAGCTACTTCTATTGGCGAACGCGCCTAGATATGGCCGCCATGTTGCCCACGGGCCTCGCGTTGTTCTTATCGAAAACAAGCGGTCCGGCCCCTCCTCCATCAAGCTTCGCCTCTCTTCGCGGATTCGTAAGGTTTTCGGCAAAGAACGCCTTCCAACGTCGTTAATTACACCACCCGGCACACGATTCAAGCCCACCTCTTCCCTGTGGACAGATAAAAAACCGTCGACGGAACGGCGTCGCTCTAAGCTGACGCCACATGGGTGCTATGGGCTCGTCTCTATCCACTTCCCTAAATAGGGGATATGCGAATATGAACCGGACTTAGACCGCGTTTGATCCGCTAGGACGACCGGCCGACGTGGCTATCATGGGGAAAGAAGGGGGTTCGCTGGCAAACAGCCTGGATGGGTTCCAAAGCGAGATGGATGAAGCTGCTGTGGAAGCCGTCTTCTGTGGCCCGGCCGGCGCTGCGCCTTCTCTGCTCGCCACGGCAAGTCGCCGGACGATATACAGCCTTGATTGTTACCATCGGACTTTAAAGGCAGATACGGCAGCTGTAAGTCCTGTTTGGGTTGCTAAAGTGGCACACTACGACCATGCTGACCTGGAATCTGATGTAGGTAGAGTTCCAGCCCAGATCTCGAACCAACCAGCTACACTATCAACCATCCCGAACAAAGGAGCTTCAACCTGGGGTTTACTGGCTAGGCCATCTACGACAGCAAGGGAATGTCAGCCCAGAACTTCCACTCGTTCCATGACTCCTCACCCACGTTCCGAGTCCTGTCCGACAGTGACTTCATCCTCACCACGACGTCGCTACGACCGGTCACTATACGTTCGCCCTCGTAGAACGTGGCTCATACATCTCTCAGCCGTTGACCCGCTATCCCATCAGCGAGCAGCTCGACCTCAATGCCGCCGCCAACGTAGCATTCTATCAAGAATCCTCGCTCTTCGGAGCAAGCACCTACCGCAGCCGACTGGGCATACTGCGATAACCTATATCGAGCAGCATCAGGGACTGGAAAGCTACCTAAGTCACTGCATCAGCCGCATACGAGGCTATCAATTGTATTCCAGCTTAAAGTATAGCCGTTCTTCTATGTATTAGAAGGGTTTATCCAACTGGCCCGTTAAGAACGACCGAGAGCATTGATCAGTATGGCATACTACTTGCTATTTCTCTAGTATATGCCGGATATCTGGCTGTATAAGGATGTTACAATAGGAGACTTGCTGAAAATAGCTAATATTCTGGGTCCTGAGTGGCACGAACTCTTATCTGTCCTAATAGCAGCTGTTCTCCTTTCAGACGAATCGTCTCTAACATTGTTTCTTATTTAACAAATGTTAAAAACGCTAAGTGTTAGCCAAGAGATGATTAGTTCATAGGATAAACACAACAATGTGCCAGAATGTAATGTTATAGTGGCTTTCAATGCAAAGTATTAAAGGGAAATTAATGGAACTATAGGATAAATATTCTCTAAGGCCTAAGTGGCATTCTCTATAGGTTGAGGATGAACTTTAACAACGAATTATCCTTCTATCTATAATCCTACACCCTTGCATATAACACTTCTACCTTCACTAACAAATTTCCCATCGTTTACCGTAGTGACTGAACTATAGCTGGGCTTAAGGGCTTCATGGATAATCCGTTTATATCTCGCTCTAACCTTATATATGCAGCGGCAGTACTAACGCAGGTGGCTCTAGACTTTCCAGTCCGGTCTTCATCCCTGATTGGCTTCTAGAGGGGGATGACGGACAAAATGTGTGATAACGGGTCGCTTAACAATGCCTGGGCCGCCCGGGGATATCTCCTAGCCACCTCAATTCAGGGGGTGTTAGCATTGCGAGATTAGTGATTAGGTAAAGAGAAGGAGTGAGAGGACCAGAACGGCAGCATCTCAGCCAGTTGTTGGTGTTGCAGGTATGTCAGCCTCAGTTGCATCAGTGTTACAGGATCACCAAACGTCCATAACGACATCCGGAGCTTTCGGGTTCTCTGAATAGTTTAAGAAGTTTATGGATAGGCAATCAATAAGCACGGGCACGCATTTGAGCTCCTCGCGGTCAGGCGGAAGAGCCAATGCTGCCAGGAATTTCGTATCCGACGCTGTCTGACAAACTGGAGATCACTTCTCCCGCATTAGCGGCCCAACAGCCATCAACACCTGCCTCAGTTAGCATCTCCGAGAACTTTGTCTTACAAGCGGATGGTGTGGATTACTGATGAAGCTTGGTGTAAGATATTGGATGTGCCTATCGTATTCTCCCTTACATACCTACCCAGCCCTGACGCTAAACCGACCTCTTCTGAATTGACATGTCACACAACCATAGAGTCGCGGGCGGGCATGTTGCTTTCCAAGGGCCGTGATCAACCTGTTCCTAACCCTTTCCCTCGCCTGGACAAGAGCACCTACCTGCACAACCGCCTGGTGAAAGATGTGTATCGACTTCTAATTGACATCCATCGCCTGCCAGCTGACGATATGTACAAACTCGAAGGTTTTGCCTACATCGGAGGTTAGTACAACTCCAGGCTCAGATGACAACAACGCCTGCTTGCCACAGATTCTCTTGTGGACTTTCAAGTCGGTCTTTTGGCATTCTCGAGAGCAGTACTGTGTTGTTGAGCACTTAGCGCAGCACTTCAGCTGGACTTCAGGTTATTTTTTCTTGCAGCTGTTGCAGGTGGCCATTGTGGACGATAAAGAGGGGTTGATCGTGGGCAGATATGTTTTGTTGTTAAGTGGAAGATGAAATAAATAACATCTCTATAGATAGCACGCCTTTACTCGGCCTTCAAAACCGCCAAGTGCTCAAGTTCTTGTACTCATCTATATAAATTCATGCTGCTCATAATCTGCATCAGCTTTCGATTCCTGCACCACGCCATCTATAAATGCTGGTGCCTACCGTTTTCGCTTATAGGACACACCAGTGAACCCTCCCGCCAAAAGGATTTGCCATTCAGGTGGAGAATGTGTCATGCGTTTTCTCTTGTGTTCCTCTAGCTCAAACCAGATTTCCTTATCACCCCAAGTACATAGCGAGCCGAGTCGTAGTTGACAACCCAGTATAGCTGTTCCAATAGAGCTGGTGCATGACAAGCCAAGGATCGCATCTTGAATCTCGATGGGAAGTTTGTGCAGCAGTGTTAGCGCTGGTGATGAGCGTGCTGCCCAAAAAATCATATCGACTGCCCTGTTTGATATAGTCTCCTCGCTGTTAAAGAACACTTCTGGTCGAGTCCATTCCAGGTGGTTTTCACCAACACGACAAAGGACGATATGACGAAGCGTAAGAATAGCGTAGTTATCACTACCAGACGAGCACATCTTCTCATCTGCATTTCGGTTCTTGATGTGTTGTCGAATAAGGTCCACTCCATGGAGTACGTCTTGTGTCAAAACGAACCAAGAGGGTCCAGCTCGGAATAAGTTGTCATTCGGTATATCCCACTGTGGGAGATCGCAAATCCAGACATAGGGCTTTTCTGGGCTATGATCGAATTGGGTTCGATCAAGAACCGAGAACTCCAGTGTCGCAATACTCACAACGGCATGCGCAAGCCTGGAGAACGTAGTGTCGTTCTGCTGCCTTCGGAGTAAATGGCGCCATATGTAAACGAAGTCTCTCAAGACTCTCCCAGGGACAGACTTTATCTTTGAAACGCATTCAAAATCGGGCTCCCACGTTTCATCCAAGATGAGCTGATCGATGTGGTCGGTCGGGTCAGGCGAGGATAAAACTGAGAAATCGGTCATTTTGAGCTCACGTTGACGTGCAAGAGCAAGGCTAGCAGAAGAGAATCCGTCTTTCTTCCGAAGGAAAAGAGTGTCAGTTCCCAGATCAAATAGCCAGACACTCTCGAGCCCGGCGCTACGCAGATCTCCAAAAGGGTTCACGACATCGTAGGTTTCGCGCCATTCCACGGGCACGCCTATTTCGATAGATTCGAGTAACTGATCTGCAAACCGTCAGAACACAAAGGACTCTTTGATTCAATGAGCCATACCTGGAACCTGGCCAGTCACACACTCTGCGAACAACTTCAGATTCTCCCCATCGCCATCAGAATCCCACCTTCGGCTACCGGTGAGCAGCTTGTTGCCTATAGAATAAGCGCCAATGTCATCAATCGGATGAGGCAGGACCGACCGGAATGAATGTAATACACCACTGTCATTTCCCCTGAGTAAGATGTTGTTGGTAGTAGAAGTGTCATATGAGGGGGCGATGTGCTGTTGTGCAAACATCAGCAGCCTAATAATGTAGGTTGGACGCTAAGACACGTGATTCTCGTTGGGGTCAGATTAATCGCTGCGCCATTTATCAAAAATAATGGCCTTATTGCATAAGACGGTTAGTTATCTGAGTTATCTTCCATCCAGTTGGGCACGTCAGGCGCTATGATTCGCGATATGGCAATGAGGCAATGAAGACACCAGGCTCCTCTCCCTGGGAACTCGCCAGATCCGGTTTTACGTTGCTTTTCTATGAGACATGGACGCTTAGTTTACATGCCGAGCCAACGTCTATATAGAGCACCTCGTTCAGAAGTTTCCATCTTGAGAATACCAGAAGAGTCCTTGATCCTGCTCACGCCCAATCACCAAAACGCCCGGTTAAGAGGTGACATCTGTCTCCGGGACTGCCTCACATTCTTCGCTCCTTGCATTCAAACCACCTTATCATATAGACAGACAGACATGGCCACACTCGCAGAAGGCAAGTCGGATATCCACCGTCAAGTCTTGCAGCCGGGGATGATGGACAGAATCCCGCCGCTGAAGGAGCTGAAGGTAATGGATAGAGCTGCGTAACTTATGAGTGGGACAATCTGAGATAGCTATATAGTAGAGTCTTGCTATTTGTACATTATTGGACTGCTTTTCGTATATTACACATGACCTTTCCTGAGTACAGAACGGACACGAGTAGTTTTAGCTACTCGCAAGGTGTATAGCGATCACTCAAAACTACCCAGTAGAAAACACTAAGAAAAGCTCCCTACAACACTTCCTACCGAGACAGTAGTGTTACTCTGCGTCACGCCGGTAGCGTGGCCACTGACGAAGCTGGAACCGCCGCCTCCCGTCGATGGTATGACGGCGTTCCAGTTGTTGACACTGTTGTAGTAATGAAGCGTAGCTCTGCTGCCGCCGCCATAGGAGCCTCCGCCACCAGCCCCCGAACTTCCCGCACCTGCAATGAGGTCGGCTGCTGCGACGCCATTCGCGCCAATGCTCCCGCTCGCGCTGTTCCCATTGCCGGCTGTTTGGGAGTATCCAGCGTATGTCCCCGCACTGCCGCCGCTATCTGCCGAGCCTGCGCCTCCTCCAGTCGTCCTGGCAAGATAGGTATTGGTTTGCGCGTCTCCTCTGACGAACCGCGATATCCCATTATATCCCCCATTGCTCGGGCCGTCAGATGAAGTCACGACCAGTGAGCTAGTTGGGCCTGTGTCTCGAGAACTTATCGCATAGTTGGCTCAGCCTCCACCTCCTCCAACAATGGCAACCAAAGAACCAGCGATGTACAACCCAGATCCTGCACCGCCGCCACCACCTCCCTGAGAATCATTGGAGGAACCGCCGCTCCGATACGTGCTTATCCCGGCGCCTCCTGAGTCGGCCCCGGTACCGCCGGCAATGGGGCTGAGCTCCGCCCCGCCACTGACCGCGATGGACCCTGATATGTATGCCCCGAACCCCCCGGAGTAGCCTCTTTGCCCGCCAGCACCACCAATGATGGTGAAATTCATGGTCTGAGCACATGCAGGGGCAGTCCATTCGGTCGAAGCACCAGCATTTCGCTCGCCGATAGCGTCAGTGTCTGGTCAAGGACGGTGCATAATGAAGTGGTAGAAGTAGTGGATGGAATAGCGGAAGAAGTGGTAGATTGACTAGTGGATGTAGTAGATGAACCTGTGCTTGAAGAGGGAGGCACAGGTGTGATGACGGTGGCTGTGCAAGAATGGGTGCAGTCTGATGCGGGAGGAATAGTCGTGCCCGCACAAGATGAAGTTCCAGTACAAGTCGATATAATAGTTGTGACCGTATCTGGCGGGGGTATAGTTCTCGATACCGACGAGGGAGGCACAGGGGTAACAACTGTGGTTGTGCACGAGTGTAGACAGTTAGGCGCTAGAGGGATAGTCGTACCTAGACAAGATGCAGTTCCAGTGGAGGTTGATATAATGGTTGTGACCGTATCTGGTGGGGTTATAGAAGTAGAAGGGTGCATGGGGGTGATAACCGCAGTTGTATATGGGTGTGCCTTAAATCTGAGAAATTATTAGTTATTAATTCTGCCTATCTCATCCTAAGTACACACTATATGAATAATCAAAAGCAGTTATAGGGCATTAGTATTACTAAACACTAACGCACTATTCACTTAAGCGATAAGCATCCTGCAGTCGTTGCATACCGGTTTGCTAACCGTTATGACGGCTCTCTCTAAGGAGTTATCAGGATGTGCCTTCCACAGCCTCACAAGCCCGGTCTTATAAGCCCGCTCCTCTCTCCTCTATACCTACACTCTCTAACGCCGCTCGGGCGCTTTAGCTAGTAACTACCCTCTGTTTAGTAGCCCAATCAGTGCTTTAAGGTCATCGCCCGACTCTTCAGCAAAGTCCAACTCATGTGGCAAGACCAGGTACTTGTGAAAAAAGTACGCAATGTGCTTCTTTCCGCGTGACACGCGTTGAATCGCCCTGGTAACCCCTAATCATGTTGATACGGTGCCAGTGTAAACCCAACCCCTCTATAAAGGCGAAGAACCTTATCCGTTACCTCTCTTCCAGCCACCTAGAATATTTCGCTTTGCAGGTGCAACCAGCCGCTTATCGTAGAGACTTCTAGAAGCCCTCCGTGACATGCGAGCAACTGGCTTCCTTAAGGAGGGCAGGCTGTACTGAGTCGCTAGAGAAAGCGCAGTATCGCTAATGGGGCCGCTAGAAAGCGAATCCGTCTAGCTGGCAAAGGTTTGGCTCATCTGCCGCATTGTTAAGGAGGCAGATAATATCTCTACGGTCCTTATCCCGTATGTTTATATCTTCCTTATAGATAGGCTTAAAGTTCGAACTGCTACCGTTATGTGCTCTTTATGAGTGTGTATTCTCCCTTAGTAGGTTTGCAAAATTAGCAGCGCGGAGAAGCTAGTTGCCTTTAACGTATGTTAGATATATTTTCCAGCTGAGCTTATAATACTAACTCTATAAGCGCAGTTCGACTCTTTATATCTATAGTATTTACATTAGGGCCTTTCGAGAGAAAAGGTTTAACTATCTATAGATATGCCTTACATATAGCTATATATAGTATAGTTATCCCTAATATCTTAATAGTGTTATCTTCTGCACTTGCCTCTATCCTTACTATCCTTATTAATTTCTTTAGATAAGTAATATAAAGACATCTTATATAGTAATAATTGTTATAGTATAGTTTTAGCCTCTATTATGCTCTAATGAGGATAATAACTAATAATTTAGGTTATGTTAATATTACCTTTAGAATTTAAGTTGGATTATTATCTTCCTTTATTGCTAATAAGGAAACTCTATAAAGGCGGTATATAGTTAAAGCTTTATAATAGTTTTAGAGTATAAATAGCCTTACTACTATAATTATATATCTAAATTAATAATATAGGAGTAGTAAGTGCTATTAGGAAATGTTAGGCGAAATAACTAGGTCTAATAGATTAAGCATTATACTCTAATAAAAGTCCTTTAACGTTTTAGAAAAGCTAATCTAGATATTAAAACGGTAAAATAAGTTTCGCTAAATGCTTTAAACTCCCTATTAGTTATACTACCTCCTTTTATTTCCTAATACCCTTAGGTACCTTTTATATTCTTTATAATCTCTAATAACTCCTTATCTTATTACTTAGTTTTATCTTACTACCTAATAAATAGATCTACTATTTATTACCCTAAATACTAAAGTAAGTAACTTAATAATTAATTTTATAACTTAAGCACTTAACCTCTTAGTAAGCTAGGGTATTAATATAGGTAAAAAGGAGGTTATAGTTCTATAATAAGCTTCTTTACTCTACTTAAATCTATTATTTTATCCTCTTACTTTACTCCTTAAGTATAAGTAACTTACTATACTCTAATTTAATTTATTTATATAAATAGGTTAAGGTTAAGATAAGATATTCTTAGTATATTACTTTTAATATAGGCTTAATATTAAAAGATATAAAAACTAATTAGTATATTTATTTAGGTCTTCTTTATAGTGCTTAATAATAGAAAGTAAAGGGTATATAGGAAATTAGGTATATAGCTAGGCTAGATTAAGAAGGTAGGGTAAGAAGGTAGGAGGGTATATAGGTATATAGGAGCTAGATCTTATATATCTATATATAAGATTAAGATTAGTAGGAAGAGAAAGGAGAAAGAATCCTACTTATATAGGGGAAAGAAAAGTAAATCTTATATATTTATATATTAATTCTTAGTTAAGAGAGCTTTCTATACTTAGGTATTAATTCTTAGTTAAGAGAGCTTCTTATATTTATATATTAATTCTTAGTTAAGAGAGCTTTCTATACCTATATATTAATTCTTAGTTAAAAGATATTAATACTAAGGCTACTATTTATAATATAGTATATTAAGCTATAATCTTATATATCTATATATTAATTCTTAGTTAAGAGAGCTTTTTATATTTATATATTAATTCTTAATTAAGAAATACTAATACTAAGGCTATTATTTATAATATAGTATACTAAGCTATAACCTTATATATTTATATATAAGATCTTAACTAAAGTATATAGCTACTAAGATTAATCCTAATCTTTACTATATTAAGCCTAAGAAGAATAAGTATAGAACTAAAGTATTTACTAAGAGACTTACTTATTAGTGCTTACTACCTTTAGGTTCTATAAATATACTTAAGTATATACTTCTTAGCTTTTATAATAGTTTATAGATAATAAGGTTATAATAGATTAATTTAGTAAGTTCTATAAGAGTAGATTAACTTAGTAAGTTCTATAAGAGTAAGTTAACTTAGTAAGTTCTATAAAAGTAAGTTAATAAATAAATATAAGTTAAAAAGATATTAATACTTATTATATTTATATTTATAAATAAGTCTAAATACTTACTTTTTAACTTTTATAATAGTTTATAAAGAATAAAAGTTATAATAGTTTAACTTAATAGGTTCTATAAGGGTAGGTTAATAAATAAATCTAAGCTAAAAGATATCTTTATTATAATCTATTATTATCTAAAAGCTATTTAAGTAAGGCTAAATATCTTTAAGTATAGAACTATAAAGGAAAGCTTATATAGTAGTATTAAGATAGTTAGAAAGTAGAAAAGTATTTATTTTTAAGTTTTATAAGGGCTTTATTAGAAACTTATAAATAAAGAAGTTAAGAGAGCTAAAGAAGAATAAAAAGTATTAAAATATAAATAGAGGAAAGAAGTTAAGAAAGCTAAAGAAGGATAAAAGGTATTAAGATATAAATAGAGGAAAGAAGTTAAGAGAGCTAAAGAAGTTAAGAGAATTATAAAAAGATAAAAAGTATTAAGATATAAATAGAGGAAAGAAGTTAAGAGAGTTATAAAAAGATAAAAAGTATTAAGATATAAGTAGGAAAAGATAGAGATATATATTTATATAGTAGTATTAGAATAATTAAAAGGTAGAAGGATATCTCTAAAGTATATAAGGGTATTATTAAAATATATAATAAGAAATATATATTATAATCTTATATATAGCTATATAATAGCCCTTGATTATATTTAGCTAAATAGTTAATAGCTATTATTAGTATATTAGTAAACTAATAGTTATTACTTATATATTAGTAAACTAATAGCTATTACTTATATACTAGTAATTATATTCTAAATATACCTTTCTAAATTAGGTTAATACTATAATTAACTATATTAACTTTACTCTTACTAATATATTTAACCTTAACCTTTTTCCTCTTTTATATAACTTACCTTTTACTATATTATATATAACTTATCTTTATATACTTATATATAATATTATAAGTATATATATATATTAAAAGCCTTTACTATCTAATTTATTATATAAGTTCTTTTTATACTTAATATACTCTTACTAATAATACTTACTTTTAAACTATAATCTTAAGTATTACTATATAAACTATATTATCCTAATATTTATAAGATTATACTACTATACTACTATTTATTCTACCTATATAGTTAAATATATAAGATTCTCTCTCTTAAGCTAATATAGTATAATATTTACTCTTTTTATTATAACTTAGTATAAAGGACCTAAAGGTTATAGCTCTTAACTAGGAAACTAATAGTACCTTAATTAATAAGACCTTTATATTATAAACTAATAATAACTCCCTCTCTATACTACCTACTAAGGATCTTAACTTATAGCTAGCTAAAGATAGTATAATATTAGTTCTATCTTAACCCTAAGAGTAAGAGAAACTTATAACTTAGTCTAACTAGGATAAGTTAATAGCTAGTATAAAGAATACTAGCCTAAAAAATAAAGCTACTACCTTTAAAGCTACTATTTCTATTAAACCTACTATTACTATTAAACTTATTATTACTATTAAACCTATTATTACTATTAAACTTATTATTATTATTAAACCTACTATTACTATTAAACCTATTATTACTATTAAACCTATTATTATTATTAAACTTATTATTATTATTAAACTTATTATTACTATTAAACTTACTATTACTATTAAACCTATTATTACTATTAAATTTACTATTATTATTAAACTTATTATTACTATTAAACCTATTATTACTATTAAACTTACTATTACTATTAAACTAAATAATAATAATAAGGATATACTAACTCTAAATAGTAATTTAACCTTTAGGTTTATTAATATAAGCTAACTTAAGAATATTACTAAGAAATATAAGATACTTACTTAATAACTTAAGCTTAATTTTAAGTACCCTTTATATATATAGAAAGAAGTAAAGGATATTATACTAGCTTAAAAGGTAAAACTCTAATACTAATAGAAGGCTATTAACTACCTAACTAGAGTACTTATATAATATAAATAGAACTCCTTTATTATTAACCTTAGAATCCTTATATAATATAATAACTTTATAAGTATAATATAAATAGTATTATTTATTAATATTATTAATAAGTCTAATTATAATTATATACCCCCTTATATTAAGCCTACTCTTTATATATTTAATACTAGTAATAATTTTATACTTCTTTATATTAACTCTTCTTTCCCTCCCTATTTATACCTTTATATATTAAATACTAATAATTATTATAGTTACTAATATTACTTAAATTACTAGTTATATTATAAATTAAAACTTTACTATTAAGGCTATAAAAGCTAAGATAAAGGCTAAAAGTCTATAGATTTAAGTAGTTATAGATTAAACTATAAATAAGGGTTTAAATAAAGATAATAATAATAATAATATATAAAGTAGGCTTTATACTACTTATATATAATAAATCGCCTTTACTATAGCTAATAAGATATCTAATAAGATATTTATTTATTTTAGCCTTAATACTATTATTACTATAGTTAAAAAGAATAAGTATCTTAATCTAATAGATAAGGTTATTAAGTTTTATTTATAATTATTCTTTATTCTATATATTATAAAAATAGCTATAAATAACTAGGCTAAATTAGAACTTAATCCTATTATAATACTAATTATTATAGCGCTTTAAGTACTTATATTTATACTAATTAAATAGATATTTAGCATTAAGTATAATAAGGATTTAATAGTATATAACTATTAATACTTAACTCTTAATAAAGATTACTAAGTAAAACCTATATTAATTTATAATAAATTCTCTAATAAAGACCTAAACTATATTATTCTTTTATTATACTTCTATAAATCGCGCTAGACTAATAGAGTTTTATTTATTAAGAGTAAGAAGCTACTAACTAAGGCTTATAAGTAGCTAGGATATATAGATTCTAACTTTAACCCTAGTAAGGCTTAGGATGCTTTAGTCTAAATTACTACTTATTATACTATAAATAAGAACCTAATATTTAACTATAAGATCTAAAAGATAAAAGCTTAAATAAGGAGGGAAGGAAAGAAGTAAGAAACTATTATATAAGCTACTATAAACTAAGGAGAAGAATTACTTATCCCTTTAGAGTCTTATTAGCTACTAATAGGACTTAAGGCTATTAATATTAATATAATAGTAATAAAGGTAATATAATTTACCTATATATAGTAAACTATTAAATAAAGAATAAAGAGGCTAAACTTAAGCGCTTAAGGAATACTTAAAATAGATAAGGATATATATAAGATACTAATTAAGACCCTTAAGGGTTTTTATTTATTTCCTAATTAGGAAACTATCCTTAAGTCTATTAAGGTATAATTACTATCCTTTACTAAAGCTATTCCTAATTATAAGGCTACTATTATTAAGCGGTAGTACTAGCTACTATATAATTATATTATATACTATAGTAAGGGTCCTTAGATGGGTAGGCTAGTAGGTTACTAGTAGGGATATAATAGGGATAAAGAGGATAATTAGAAGGGGATAGAGTTTTTAGGAGGAAATATTAACATTAAGAGAGAGAGGGAT